>JAWWMK010014840.1:0-21503 GCA_035047105.1 Galeopsomyia nigrocyanea
TATAACAGAAAACAGGTACGAAAAAAATTAAATCCGGTAGGTCTTTGTAAGGATTACTTCAACGAATGTGAATGTGTCGTGCAGAAGTTCATTATCTGTTTTATTAAGATTTTAGCCGACTTTAAAGTTAGGGGTGCCGTTTTGCCCCACCCTCCCCTAGCAATTACATTATACGTAACAATTGGCAACAGATGAAATTTGATTTACAATTCTTCTAAAAAAAACTTCAAGCGTACAAAATTTTTAATCCTCATTAATTATTCACTCGAGTTACTTGAATTTCTTTCGAACTCATTTAGCGCTGCAGAAACGTGACACTGTACAAGCTCGCGGAAAAAAACAAACAAAATTGAAGTTTGCATAAAAATTCATTGGAGCAAAGAATTCAATTACAAGCATACACCTCTACAGTATCCTTCCCGAAATATATCACAAAGAACTGGCATTGTCGCTGTATCCGAAAGAGCCGCAAAAAAGAATTTAAAAAAAAATAAATAAAATCGGAATTATGCAAAGAGTCGCGGTATGCGCAAGCACACACACATACACACACACAAACGCGCGCGCGAGCGGCGAGAAGGAAGCAAGTTTCGCTTCATTAATCCTTGATTAAAGCGGCTAATTAGGGTCAGTTTCGAATCGAGCACTCTCTCTCTCTCTCCCTCTTTCGCGGCCCCAATTTCATTAACAACTTGCAATTAACGGGCCAATTAGCTCTTCGCGAGTGAGAGAGCGCGAGAGAGAGAGAATGATATCGCCTCCCCCACACGACTTTGCATATATGCATACTCCCACACACGGATGCGCCGTTACGTGCAGCTGACTCAAAGTCTCTCAGTCACTCCGCGCGCACTTGTCTATGTGTGTGTAGTACGTGTGACTGAATTAACGGACGGATGCGTGCGTGCATGTATGCATCAAGCGAGCATTTCGTCTGATCTGATGCCAACTGATGTGGCAAGAAGATGCTAATCAGTCTTCCGACTCGCGCGCGTGCAGTTTGCTCAAGATTATGCATGTATACATCGCTCTATTATTGCTGGATATAGTAGTAGTGCTCCATTTGAATATCATCCGCACTTGCCTTGTTTTAAAGTGCATTCGGACGAGAGAGAGAAAAGAGCACGGTGATTTCATATACAAAATGTACAAAGATTTATTCGCCGTGTATTATCGAAACGCTTTAACCTTCCGATTCAATTTGTTACACGATGAATAATGCGCAGCTTGAATTTTCGAAACTGTATATAGTTATATACGGAGGATGAGAGAAGAATAGCGTGCCGCGCGGATTACGAAAGAAAGGAGAAAATCAAGCGAATACACATCGTTGACGTGTACGTTGACGTGTGCGCGCTGGCGAGATATTCGAGAATTTATGCTGATTTTACATTGTTGAGTGGCCGTTTTCTATGAGGCAGCTCCATGGAAAATGACTCTTGAGAGATGTAACAATAAACGCGTGATGAGAGGGGGAGAGCAAGTTGCCAGACGGAAAAGCATATTCCTGTATACACACTACTCGAGTGAGAGAGTTCTCGAATTGTAACAAGCATTCTGCGAGCATCTTGTATTCATCGCTATGTATTTAGGAAAGGAAAATTTCGTCTGGAAAATAATGATTTTCATGCACTCTAAGCAGTACGTTTTTTCACTAATGCATTCGTATACTACCGTAAAAATCTCAAGAAAAAAACTTCTTCAAAACACATTTGTTTTTCCTAAAAAAAAAGCAGCATACGTTATATACCGAGAGTCAAAGCTCGAAGAAAGTACGAAATAAAAGAAGCCAATAAAAAGCGAAGCTGCTCTTCGCTCGCTCGCTAGCTCGCGAAGACCATGGGAAAGACAAATGTAAAACAATAAATCCTCGGCGCGCAAAGAAATACATATCTCCGCCCGCGAAATGGCACACACACACACACACACACGCGCGCGCGCATACTCTTGCACTCGCACATACGTGTATATTTTTCGCGCGACGTTCGCCTAGAGTGATAAAATAAAAATAAAAAAAAATAGAAAGAAAAGAAGTATAACGCGGCCGCCCTTCAATTATGCGCAGGCATGTATAAACAATTTAATGTCCTCGAGGACCCAGGGGACAGGTTATACGACGCCGCCTGTTGGTTTAGTATCAAATCAAACATTTAACTCCGTTCTCTCTCTCTCTCTCTCTCTCTCTCTCTCTCTCTCTCTCTCTCTCTCTCTCTCTCTCTGTGTGTGTGTGTTTGCTTGGCCTCGAGTCCACGGGAGTACATACATATATACGTGTGTGTGCCTCTGCGCCAAAAAACAAAATTATAGCTAGCGAAAAAAAAACCGTGCCGCCTTATCGCAGCGTGTAAACCTCGAGGGATACATATACATTCTCTGTCTGTCTGATGTTTTTTTTTTTGCAAACAACGAAGCCCAGCTGATTAGTTTACGTATATTAATTGTTTATCAAAGCCACTTGCTTTTAAATGACGTTTAACATTGAAATATATTCATTGACCGCACACGTGAATCATGAGTGATCGGTGGGTATATAAATGATTCGAAAATTATGTATATAAAAGTGAAACGCGGCAAGGATAAGGAAGGCAAATTGAGTTTTATGAAAATTACACTCCCGAGGGACAACGAATGCGGAGCGCCGCATTAAATCATTGAATTTATTAGACACGAGGATGTATCCCATGCAGATTTATCGCTCAATCATTTTGGAGTATATAATGATGGGTCTTAATGAAAAGTCTTTGGCTGTGAAAAGCGTGTGCGAGAGATGAATGTATACGTTATATAGCTTTTGCGGAAAACTTATAATATAAACGTACAGTCTCAACGCTATGTTATTAAAACCGCCAGCTGAACTTGCGTATTTGTTGTTGTGTGTATGTATTATGGCTATTTTGGCATACATAACACGTCAACGAGTCTATTCATCAATTCACGTATGTATTATGCGACGAGTTCATTTGCACGCAAGAGATAGCCATAAATTTAACGTTTACTCGGAAATATTATGCAGTTTGACGACGGAGATAAAGTATGGACGAAGATTTAATTACAACTTACCAATGCCGTATTTTATCGATAATAGCGAACGAATTGCTTACCTGCAAAATAAAATAAAATGGAGATTAACGTTTTTTTTCTATAAAATACAGTTATTGTTCATGTCGGTTATACTTTGAACGACAAAGAATTTGAATGAGATTGTATCTACAATGAAAATGTGTACACAATTCCCATGCGAATTCAAAGAAAACGAGCGATAAGAGAGTTTTATCTCCCTCTTCTTTTTTTCCCAGCGGCAAAAGCAGCAATACGCAAACGGAACAAGTCTAGCCGATATCGCGATATAATCCGATTTAATTAAAGATTTGCATTCTGTCCGCGTATATACATCGAAATGGCCCAATCGGAAAGCAGTCGGCGGCGGCGGCGCGCGCAGCGGCGCGGATTTTCTCACATAACTCGCCGATGGCTATACGTGAGCTGAAAGCTCAATCTGAAATACAAAAAGCTCTTGTATGACTACCGATATACGCTCGTCAGCCGTCGAAAAGTTCGCTGCTGCTTCTATTGCTGCTTGGGTTAATTAACTATTGCCAAGTACGGGCTCGTAATGTGCTTTCTTTTTTATTTTTTTATTTTTTACGACTAAAGTCTTTTTTCTTTGTACTTCGTCAAACTTCGTCATCCCCTCCCCCCATCGCTTACACAGTAAATTATTTAGTGCACAACCACTTTTCCCCACACCCATCCAAGCTTCATATACAGCGCGGAAGAGGTGCACGTTAAATTTTCGTGAATGCTAATGCTAATGCATCCGATAGAGCTTTAACCCCATTTCTTGTGCAAGTGGCTCTTCTTCGTTGTTGTGTCTTTATACTTAATCATCTTATGAATAATTTTCCAGTAGGATGTACTTTATTTTTCAAACTTGACGGGAAGTCATTGTCAATAAAAGAAATCGCTGCAATATTAAGTCCATAAAATATTACGCGATGAAGCATCATCTAAATTTAACGAACGCGCGCCATTCAGTCGGATTTCAATGTATAACTCAAAAAGCACTCGACGCGAGGGAAAAAAAAACACATCCGAGCGTCCATCCACTCGTCGGCTGCTGCTCATTCGGCATTCGCGGCGAAAAGAAAAGCAAAGCACGCCGAGAGCAAATGCTCGAAAAGCAGCTGGGATAGAGATTTCCTTTCACTTTTTTTTTAACGAGCACATCGGTCGAAAAAACAAATTTCTCGCAGCTGCTCGCGTAGACATTGAATTGAAGCTGCTTTCGTTAGCATCGGAAAATGTATAGGAAACAAAAAGAGGTGGGGAGGGGGCGTTGGAGCATAATTGCCTTGCAGCAGCAGCAAGGGAGAGAGAAACAGTGGTGCGCGCGCGAGCAATTTCGGCTGCGGTCGAAAGCTGTATACGTCATTCACGGCCAGCTGAGCCCCGCAATCGCCGTTAGTATACATACTCCTCGATGCCAGGCGGGGGCAGGCAGGCAGACGGGCCTCTTTCTATATACGATCCTCGCTGTTGGTTAACCACCACGACAAAGCGAAGCCAACTCATCACGCGGATCATACACGCTGAGAATCCCCCGCCTTCAACCCTGCCGCTATATCTCCCTTTCTAATCACCTATCTTTTAGCATATGGCTCGAGTTTTAGAGGTAAAAAGTGTTCTTTGTTTTTACTTTTCGAGTCTCCTAATTGCGAGGATAATAAAGTCGAATGAATAATGAACTTGTGAGAACGATAATCTTCTCAAGAAACGATAATAATTTATGGTATCATGGCGGAAAATGGATGGAAAAAATCGATTAAGACTCTGTGGGTCGTGGGTTTTGCTCAAACTTGACGAGTGGCTCTGTTCTGCACAGAAATAGAAAACCCCGGGAGACTTTGTTCCATAACACTTTTTTTGGGACTTATTGGGCCTTGAGTGTAATATCCTAGAGGATCTAAAGACATGAAATAAGAAATAAAAAGCTCAAATTAAATCTTTGAGTTAGAAAACGGATTGTTAAAAAATATTGCACTGTTAAAATGTTACGCTACAAAACAATTTTTATTGAAAAATGAACCAATTTCTCAGATAAAAGCAATTTAAATGGAGATAAAAAGGATACAAGGAATTTTCATTCACAAATTTTGAAAAGCTTAACTTTTTAACGGTTTCATCTTTCTCGACAATTTTGTTCAAACTTTGATCTGAGCTTTGATAATACTCAAATTATCATTGACTTATTATTTCAGACAAACTTGATCTTCTAAAGAAGCCACTCACAAAGATGTAATAAAGGATTTAATGCTTCTTGAAAGTAGAAAGCTTCATAATCTATGCCATAAAATTGAAGAAAGATGAAGTTCGAAGATTAAACGAAACGATTGTACAATTCAACAGCCCTCGAGAATTGAAGGAGTCGCTTGATAATTCAACTCGTTAAAGCTTTTATAGATTGAATTAACGCGGGGAGTTACAAGAAGGTGAACATCCATTAAAAAGAGAGAGAGAGATACGAGAAGCTGGAGAGCTTACTCGTGTCAGGTACTAGAAAATCAAGAAAGAGGAAAAAATGAGGATTAAAGCTCAACAGCTCGAGCGAGTGTGCCGCTACTGCTCTCTCACCCCTACTCCCCTCTCACTCTCTCTCTCTCTCTCTCTCTCTCTCTCTCTCTCTCTCTCTCTCTGCTCGATCTCAATCTTTCTTTTCCTTTCTCGCACTACAATAGCCTGCACGAGCTTTTGCTTTCACACCTTCTTCTTCTTCACTTTTTTTTTGCAATGGTACTGCATTATTTTTATTTCAATTTCACGCAGTGCTGCACGCTTTTCAAGTCTCTCCCTCTCGCCAATTGGAGAGTGCTTAACGTAAATTTTGTGATTTACTTCTCGCGCGAGCAATTTACTTTTATGACGACGCGGCGACGATGTGATCGCATGATTTTTACCTTCATCGAATTTCGCGGAACACTTCAAAGAAACTCATTACCATATTACAGAAAAGCTATTTCCGCAAAGTAATCAATTTACGTTGCGATGAAAATTTAATTTAATATATTTGATAAAAGTTACAGGGAATATAACGTGCGAAATATTTCAAGCTTCCTACGAAATTTACTTCGACTCTACGTCGTTTAAATTGAATATTAAAAATTACCGTAGAAACTCGTACGAAATATTTTCTGAGAGACTGTATCAAAGCTCTTACCCATAATGAAAGCCAAAAAATATCAATTTCCTTCCGCGCCTTGCTTAAGTATACAAGGCAACGACGTAATATTCCTATATAAACAGCATCGACGTAGCGACAACCTCATCGCAAGCTAATTACAGATCAATATCTGCGGTGACATTTTCATCATGGCAAACTGCGTCGCGTAAGAACGAGAGCTTCCCGACGTCATTGGCCAGCATCCATCCAGCAACAAAGCGAGATTTAATTACCGGCGCTGCTTGGCCTCCGTTAAACTCGCATTTCGTCCCAGGCGACGAGAGCCGATGGAAGTTGGCGCACGTTGACCGCGCCGCCACGCTTATATCCGTCGTCGTCGTCGTGGTCGTCGTCGTCTCGAAAACTTTACCGAGCGACCGCCGCCCCGTCAGGTGTGGACCCTGCTGCTGCTGCTACAGCTGCAGTATAGTGCTACACAATTTCCTAGCTGGCGATATTATTCATGACGCTATACTCGACGTGAATTCATAAAGGATGGACGTTATGCGCGCAAGTCGATATTTCTCCGACGACGATGGCTTACGTAAAATGATGAGTTTTGTTTTGAATTGTTGCCGCAGTATGTGTATACGAGACGTTCATTGTCCTGAACTTGTAATTACTATATTGTGGGACATGATTAATTTTCGGTTTGATAGCTAGCTTTACCTCGTTAAATGAATAATAAAGCTTTTTTTTCTCTCTTTCTTTTTTACACTGATTTTCGCTGACATTATCAGGAACTTCGCGGACGTATGTGGTGATTTATTACTTGACGGCTTCGAAACTTCTCCCATACTCTCTATAAAGTTAAATACAAGTGGAGAGAGAGAGAGAGAGGGGGGCTCTTTGAAAACTAAGTTGTAAAAGACAACTTTTCAAGAAGAAATTCTTGAATACAGAATACAGGCCGCCGTCGAAAAGTCGACTTTTTCATTTTGTGCAATCCATCAATATACGTTCTTCTAAGTATAAACATACAAAAATAAATAATGTAGGGGAGGGTGGGGCAAAACGGTCCCCTTTGGGTTTTTTCATGAAAAACAATGCCAAAAAATCTGGATCTCTAGAATATTGTCAAGGATAGTACACCAACCATTTTTGACTATCCGACGATCTGTTAAACATTATTCCCTTGTTTTCAGAGAGCTTTGAATTTTTTTGTACACTTTTCGTCATGCACCTGCTAAACTTTGTGCAGCAAATAATGATAGTTCTTATTTTTCGGTTGTTTCCGGAAAATTATTTTCTTATTAGTCGTGCTATGTGTGTGATGTGGCACGTGGGTATAGGAGTTCAGGTTTGTGAAGGTGACACAAAGGAGTAGTATTAGCTGTATTTATTACGGTAGCTGAAATACAACTGGTGGCTCTTCGATGAGCCACGGGCGTGAGCGCGTTCGGTGTAAGAATGTGCCGCGTCCGCACTTACACACATGCATATAGCATACTACATACATGCATACACCACAGTCGACTTTTCAGCTTTCAAAATTCCATTTTCAAAAATTATTTTTCGCCAACACCAAGATGTTAGAGTCGCGATTTAACGAAAAAATTCACTCGAGGCAAAATGGCCTAATGGAAGATGTCTTAAAAAAAAGAAAATCGAAATAAATTGATGATTTTTTTTTATAAAAAAAATGGCTATTCAAATGACCATAGATCGCGTTATATTCAACGAAATCAAACGTGCGACCAATCAAATTAAAGCTTTTACCAAAACAAAATAATCGCCACAACATAGATGTAAAAATATTGAAAATCGACGGGAAAATGGAAGGGACCATTTTGCCCCGACATTTATCACAGTTTCGAAATTTGACTTTTTCGTAAACTCGATTTTTATAGCAGAAAACAGGTACGAAATAAATAAAAACAGATAAGTCTTTGTAGGGCTTACTTCAACAAATGTGGATGTCTCATGTAGAAGTTGACTTTAACCGTTATATTAAGATATTAGCAGAGTTTAAAGCTAAGGGTGCCGTTTTACCCCACCCTCCCCTAATACGTAAATGCAAATAATGCAACAAGTTACTTTTCTTGAAAAAAAAGATTGTAATTAAAATATGTAAAAAACAAAGCTATACTATAGAAAATATCGTTTGAAAAAAAAAATAACATTATTGCACAAGAGTAAGTCTAAAGTGGGACAACTATTATCGGCGCAGGATTACGCGCGTGAAAAGCAGTTGCGAGTGATTTAATGAAGCGCGCAGACATACATACACACGCGCTGCACAAGCGCGAGTGCCAGCCGAGAGGACATCATTACGGAATCAACAGGACGATCCATTAATCTCACAACGTGTTGAACGCGATAAGCTCATTCTCATTCTCTAGTCGTGTCTTTCGCTTGACTGATTCGATTTTCGCGTTATTAAATTGTCTGTTATATATAGCACACGACTCTGCGTCGTCGTCGTAATTATATATATAAGCGTCGCTGGCGTATTTCTCGCGACGCCAAAGTTCGCATGATTTCCAGCTATTTATGAAATTTTCGTTATTACATTCGGGCTCTTTTGTCCGCTCGTATCAAATAACCGAAATTGCGTCTGCCCGTTCGGATGTATTATTATATATACTTATTTCGTTATTCGATGAAATTCATATCGGCAGAGAACGCTCCAAGCACATTTTAATACTTGGATTTGAAAATAATAAAAAATAATAAGTTTCGAAGCGACAAAGAGAAGAACGAAAAGAAAGAATTAATTTAGATTTTTAAATTTCGCGCCGAAAATTTCTTGAATACGTCAAACGACGTTATCACGTCGCGAAATCTCATTTCTCAGCAAATGCGTTTAATAAATTTTCAGCTGACTCGGCGGGAAAGAAAGAAAAAAACGAGAGAGAGAGAGAGAGAGAGAGAGAAAGGAACGAAAAGTGTAAATTAGTAGAAAAGAGACAGAGAGTGAGTGAGAGAGGCAGAGCTATAGCGAGCGGGGCGACAGAAAAGAAGAAAGGAAAACACGACGGCGGCGGGACACTCTCTCTCGCTTAATACCGGAGCGAAATGATGTTTCCGGCTCTCTTCTTTTTCTCTCTCACTCTCCCTCCCTCGTTTTATAGTGTGAAAACTAAAGTCCGCGTGCGCGAGATGAATTACAAAAGTTTTTCAATACGAGAAAATGCAGAGACACGCGAGCGGAGGAGGATGAGGAGAAAGAACACGAAGAGCAGTTTTCTCGTTACAAGAGCTGCTGCTGCTGCTGCTGCTGCGGGGCAAAAACCTTCCAGAGGGGAAAATGTGTATTCAGAATTATGCTGTTATCTTCGTAAATGCCCCGGGAATGAGAAAACAGCTTTTGGCCTGACGCGAATTGCTTGTTTTGAAGACGCCCCGACAGACAGACAGCGAGCTTCCTTGTTTGAATACTGATATTTCTCATATAAATAAGCCTCTCGACAAATTTGCATTTCAATTATTCTTCTTTTTCTAATTGCGTTTTCGAACTTTTTTTAATGCAAATTAATCTCGATGCGCTATCTCTATATTCGTTGATTAACGAAATATGAGGTAATATAAATATTATAGCACTCAGAGAATAAAACAAAAAATACAAGTATGTAGAAGTGGCAGTTCAATTTCCGTCGACGTTATCATTTCATTAACATTGATATTTCTTGCATTAATTATACAATTATAATAATGAACTTTATAATACTTAAAAACACGTAAGAGATAAAAAAACACATATATTTTCAAATGAGAATTCACGAAATTTACAGCGGTATTAGCATGGCTTTCAACTCACGGCGAGCAAATGCATTTCCATAAATCTCGCGCAAGTCACTGAACCGCGCATTGACCCAAAAGTGTCTCAACTTTTTTTTAGAAAAACACAGAACTACAATACTTCTTTGGATGCTAAAAATCGTAAACAGCCGAGTCATGATACAAATGAAGTAAGCTTTTCACTATTCTTGAAGCTTTTCTCGAGAATAATAGCAGCGCCCGAGCTAAGTAATCTTTTATTTGGCGCAAAAAGGAAGGAAGAAACTCATCTCTCGCGGGAAAATAAAGCTTGCAGAAGTTTTAGAAATGAAAATAAAAAAATAGAGATAATCTTTGTTACTTCATATAAATGAAGTTAATTACGTTGAGTGTTATAAATGGTGTAAGGCAATCATTAGTAGGATTTTAATTACATTTGAAAAATACTTCGTCCGATAAAGCGTCGAAAACTAATCGTTATTTACAAACTAAAATTACTCTCGAGTGATAGACTTAACCATCTTTCGAACGAAGCTGTTTTTCGGTAAATTGCATTCACTTAGAAATTCATTTCTCCTATTTAACTTCAAATAGAGATAAACTTTCTAGAATTCAAGCTCTTTTGAATTTAAAGAGCAAGAGATCCGTAATAAGCCACGCGGACTGTTTAAAAACTCAAATTTATCTCTCTACGAAAGCAACGTATACCCAAGCTTAGAGCTCGGTCTAATCAGCGAAAATAAAGAAGAGTGAAAAGAAGAATGTCGAAAAAAAAACGTTAGTATATCAAACGAAAAGAGTCATTAATGTTTTACCTTAGCGAACAAAAGCCGGTTGGCACGGCCAAAAGTTGGTCCGATGAAAAAAAAAGCGGGGCGCCTCTCTAATTTTAATGTTTTCATTAGGGGAAGCTCACTCGAGCTCTTTGCACGGTAAAAAGGAGGGGGGAGGTAGAGCACTGGCCGGGAATGTGGGTCAGTTTGCGATGCTATCATGCGCGTCGCACCTCTTTCGCGCGAGCGCTTTTTTTCTCTCTCTCTCTCTCTCTCTCTCTCTCTCTCTCTTTCTCTCTCTCTCTCTCTCTCTACCCACCCGCGAGCCCCGGCGGCGGAAGCGCCGACCGTATAAGGAGGAAAGCCGCGTGTCATTGCCAGACGGGGGGAGAGAGAGAGAGAAAAAAAAAAGAAGCGCGAGGAAAGAGACGATGGACTGGAAGATGCGCGGAAATGAGAAGCGCGCAGTCGATGCCACTGGGTATGTGCAATCATACTTCCTCAATCACCGCTTGCTCTTAAATTTTTTTTCTTCTCCTTTCTCCTTTTTTACGGTTGATCTATCTACTATAACGAATAAAAAAGAGGTTTCGAGGAAATCGGGTTATAATTCGATCATTACTGTTTAATATTCAATCGTTTTATTAACTGTCGTAAAGTGCAGTTATTAACTCGATGAATAGTAATTTAAAATCAATAATCGATGCAAATTTATTTTTAAACGAGTTAAACAATTACCTGTAACAATGTGGCCCAAACATTTTTTTTTAGCGTCAGATTTTGAATATAAAGTTCTGACTTGAAACACCTACTTCATCCTATAAAAAAATGTCCCTTTCCATGAAAAAAAAAACGTCGAGTGTATGAATAACGTAAAATACCCTGTAAAGAATAATTGCACTCTCACAGCCTTTACCGCGATTTTAACAAGTCCGCAAGCCATCAACAATTTCGACAACGATCCTCTTTGTAATATTCAAAATTACGCTGAAACCAAGTAAAAAATTGTAAGCACAGCAGCGAAAAAAAGGACGAAGCTTTGGCGCAGCAACAGCAGTAGCAGCAAACCGAAAGCAAAACGCTCCAGCTTTGTACACGTCGACCACCACCGAAGCTGTGTACGTAAGAGATTGATGGTCGAAAAGCAACACACAGGCAAGAGGCAGTGAACGTCGGGGTGGCGCAGGTTGCACTCGCGCGCGCGCGAGAGAGAGAGAGAGAGAGAGAGAGAGAGAGAGAACGCGGCTCTGAATTCCATAATTTGCATAATAAGCGTGTACGCCGGCATTCACTCTTCTCGGAAGTTAAAACGTTAATGGTGCGCGAGCTTTTTTTTTTTTTCTCATTTATTTGTAACTTCTTTCTTTTTTATTATTTTCGCTTTCTCTCTCTTCTTCCTTTCGGTAGTAGCAGCAGCAGCAGCAGCAGCTTTTTTTTTACAGTTTACGCCGCGCATGCGTTATACGCCAGTGGTTTGCAGTTATCGCGAGTCGTCCGCGCGCGCGTTGACGTACGAGCGCGGCGGCAAAAAACTTCTTGCCCGCGCCGTGACAAATTGGTTTGCGCGCCGCCGAGCAATTTTGGAATTAGGTAGAAAGCGTTAAACAAAAACACGCGAGAGCTCGCATGCAAAATGGAATTGATAGCGCGATGAAGCATGTTTGCTTTCTCTCTCTCTCTCTCTCTCCCTTTTTCGCTATGCGGACGACGAACTTTACTGCAGCGAGGCTGGCCAACTTTTTTTTTGTTTTTTACGCGATACGCGCAGTGTATCGCGTCGTCGTTATTTTCGACAGGAGCTGTACGGATATTGAATTTTTTTTTTCGGGCAAAACAAATATCCAGAGTCCTTGCCAAAGTGAACCATCGAAAATTTGTTGGTTTTTACTCGCTTTTGCGTTAGTAAAAACTTTTTTTTTTTTAACTGTTCGCGCGTAAGCTCATAGTTTTTCGCTAAGCGTGAAGTTTTCCACTGCTCATTCAATTTTTTTACTTACCGCCATTATTAACAAATTTATATCCGCATATTGGTATATTAGATCGATTGGTGCGATTATTACGATAATTATTTTGGTTTCATTTAATTAAATGAAACCAAAATAATTATTTTAATTAAATGAAACCAAAATAATTATCGTAATAATCGCACCAATCGATCTAATAGATGTCTTCGAATGGTATATAGATAAAAACCACTTAATAGTTAACAACGAAATAAAGCAGCTGTCATTTTTCACTTTTTATCAAATCAGAACAAATTAGATATAACTGGTTGAAGAATATAATTGTGTATAATTATTGCTGTTGGTTCATTTGGACCAATAGCGGTCGAGTTGGCTCGTTCCTGATTGGTCGATGTATCCGACCAATCACGTGACACCTCGGTAGGGTATATAAACCCCAACAATCACAGACTGAATCAATTGCTCGAGTGCTCTTGTTGAGTGAACACCGAGCAACAAAAAGTGAGTCACCATGGCTTTCTTACGCCAACTCTTGACTTCAATGGGCTTTTACAACCCAGGCTTCGACATCATCAAAAACCTACCCATCGAACTCTCTCAAATGATCTTCAGCTACCTGGACTCTTCTTCTCTCATGAATGCTGCTCTAGTCTCTCACAACTATCTGTCCATCTGCAAATCTACTTCTTCTTTCAAACAAAAAATTCGTCGCCACATCCGCCGCCGCTACGGCAAATTTTCCAAAATTCTACCTTCTACTAAACCTTATATGCCCATTATTAAACCCATCATTTCTCTTCCTCAAACAACCATGCGCCTACACACTAATTCTTTCTTGATCAAACCTTCGAACAACATTTCTACTTTCAAACCCAAACCTTTCATCCCACCCACACAATCAAAAATGAAACTTCATACAAACTCAACTTCCACTAAACTGTCCTTCATCACCACTAACACTCCTACTAAAACCAAACCTCCTTCCAAAAAATCTTTCACTTACAAACGACTTCGATTATAAATATTAGTGTGTAGATCTGACAATGTTGTTATCAACAATGACTTACTTATGTGACGAAGATCGCTGGCGATCAGATATTCAATTCATTATATATTTGTAACTTTTATTATTATTTTGACGTTGATCAGATGCTGATCAGCACGCAACCCTTGAAAATCTTAATTTTTAATTGCAACTTTTTCGAATAATAAATTAATCAAAATTAATTATAAATATTAGATTGTAGATCTGACAATGTTGCCATCAGCAACGATATAGTATATTTTTGTATATACATTAACATTAATTACTAATTGACAACGATGCTATCAGTAATGATATAGCTCATGATTGTGTGACAATGATCATTAGCGATCAGATATTCAATTTATTATATACTTCCTTTCTTTTATTATTTTGACATTGTATTTATGTTGTAATTGGTGGTTGGTGAGATTTATTTTTCTCAAAATAAATATTCTTAAAAATAAGAAAACGTCTTCGACATTTCAACTAGAATTCTTGACAATGCGATGATTGAATTTTGCAATCATAAAGGTTGCCCATCAATGCTTGCCAATAGTTCCTGCATCACAGTAGTTGTAATGCAAGTTGTTCAAGTAGAAAATATATTTTAAGTCCGTTTGAACCATTGTACCGTGAATTCAGCGCAAAGCCCTACTATCAATACTGTCAACAGTCAAGTTCTCGGCGAAAAATACATTTATCGATTCATGTTGAAATAAACTTGTTTACACTCTTAATCCACTGAGATGTGCATTCATCCCGATAAAGCGAATAACAGCGGTAGACGCGATTCAATGAAAATCCCATAAATTCGCGTCGCGAGTTTACGAGGTCTAACGAGGTATAATCGATCAGCGAAAATGAAACTGGCAAAGCGCGGTGGAGAGACGTGAAATGCCATATTAATTCAAGAGTGAATATCGGCGTCGCGCTGCTACGGATTCGCGGACCGGAATAATTCGAGTGTGCAGCTGAGACGCGGCAGCAGCAGCGGTGCGGAGGCCGCCTCCGCGCGAAAATGACAGAATCCGATAATTAGATCCGCTCGGAGACAGAGCTGCGCCCGTTTGTCAGCGGCCCAAACTTTCATTACCGTCCGACTCTCTCTCTCTCTCTCTTTCTCCGCTATCTCGACAATTGCCGGCGAAAAACCTGCGCTAGAAAGGCGCGAAAATGGACGCGATCAAACAGATGTTCGCTTCTTCTCCGCACTCTGAGATTTTTCCTGCTGTCGGAAAAATCGTTAGCGTATCTATGCCTTGACGAGAATTCCACCGATGCTTCGTTCAATTAGAAGCGGCTCGGTTGTCAATCTCGTAGTCACCTTTTTTTTGGCTTTTACTTCAGCTGCCAATACTCCTCGCTTTGCCTTCTTCTTTGCTTTCCATCGCGATTTATCGCGAGACACGCGCGAACGACGATGAGTCCGAGTTTAGATTGCTCAGTTTTATGCCTTGATTCGATTACATTCTTCTCTCTCTCTCTCTCTCTCTCTCTCTCGACAATTCTACGCTCGGCAATTTGAACGAAACTTAAACTCGATTCAATTTAATTACAGATCGCGCTTTGCAAATTACTATTACGGTGCGGAATTCCGTTTGGTAATGGAATTGTGCACCTCGCGAACGACATAATTTCAAGGACGATTGGATTGACCTCCCAGCGTAATCATGCATTATAACACGCGGGATAATATTGTATTTCATCGTTGCAGTTTCAGTGCTGCTCTTTACCATACTATGCCGCCGCTTGTATGTGTAGTTACGTAACACACGCTCGCGTATACGTATATATCTACAAATAGATATGCCGCGTCAGATAGTTTGAATTTCATTGACATATTCAAGTCAGCGCATACGCCGATCGCGCGAAGAGGCTCATCAATGGAAAATGCATAGACGTAGACAAGAGGCTGTTGCTGTCGTATTTATGCGCAAACGAGACGAGACAAGGTGTCGCTGCCTTTAACGAGCTCTGCAATAAAAGTGGACGACCATCGGCGCATTGTATGCCCCGCTTATCCGCTTTCAGCGTAATAAACTAATAAATCTCTCTCTCTCTCTCTCTCTCTCTCTCTCTGTGCGCGCGCGTCAGTGTGCCTGATAAAGTCTCGGACTGGGAAGAGAGAGGAAATATCCGCGATAAACGCTCGCGAACTATACGTGCTTTCTGCGAGAAAAGTAAATCGTTTTTGTATGAATATTAAAGCCCGCCGCGCGTGTATTTTAAGCGCTAAGTGAGTTTTGATAACGAGCCACCCGGAAAACATTTCGCGCTTCTTCTTCATTCTTGCTTGCTTTCTTTTTTCCTCATAACCCTCCTCCGTTCTTATTTGATCAGCAGACGAGATTTTGAACTCTATATCTCGTCTTATGATTATGATTCGACGAACTCTTGTGTACAAACTTTAATGAAGTATGCAATCTCTCATTCAGATGTGATATTTAACATTGCAAATTGAGGGAAAAAAGCTTCGGGCAAAATTGAGGGAATTTTTTTTTCTCTCTCTCTCAATGTCGTCAAAAAATGTTCTCATTAGTCTTGTTTGCCGTACAATTTCAAAGCTATCTTTCATTTTAATTTCGGTATTCAAATAGCAGTTCTACCGAGCGAAACGAGGCCGGGCAGGCGCGCACAAAAAGCTCCAGAAGCTGCTGAATTGCTTTCAACAAACCTACTAAGCGCTTATCCTTTACGAAATAAAAAAAAATAAATAAAAAGCAGATGCTCTCCCGGAGTGCCTCGGAAAATTTCGCTTAAACTTTTAAATTTTACCCGAAGAGGGAAGAAACGAAAAGCTCGAACTAATCGTTGTCTTTGAAATTTTCAATCTACTCGTCACGCAATCTAGCAAAAGAGCAACAATGAAAGAATCCAAGAAGATTTTTCTCCGACGAAGCGACGCTATACGTATTACAAAGAAAGCACACTGTACAGCATACGCCACGTCGCTCTCTTTCGCGCGTTCGCATAGTTTTTTACCTCCCTCTCGTTTGAAAAGTGTATACGTCGTGTGCCACCATTCTTTTTTTTCGTTCGCGTATCGGAGTGGTGCTTCTTTTTCCTTTCAGCTCTCGCTGAAACGCGCGGGCGCTTGCTTCACTTTCTGAATCTCTGAATTTCTCGTTTTCCGCCTGTAAGTGCTTTCATTCTCAAACTGACGATAACATCGCCGGGGCTATCTTTTGAATTTTTTCGTTTGCCTTCGCCTCTCGACGCGACCACTCACTACTGCTGCGCGAGGCTCCTCGACATTTCATCCGTCAGATACATCACACAAGCAATTCAACTATGTAAGGCTAGCTCTTATTAACTTTATAAGGTTTATCTTATTTTTTTTTTTGCTTTGTATGTTTGCTTCTAACTTGGAAATCTCTGCGAATTTCTTTTTGATGATTAGTGAATTTTTTTAGCGTATTGCGTTGGCTATTGTCGAACGTTACGTTCTTCGTTAATTATCTTGGAGACAATTATTTTAGAAGCTCTGGTAGTTACTTGGAGCTATTATTCAAATAATAATATTTGCATCTGAATTTCAATTAATTATTTGGCTTCCTAACATTAGCCAATAGATCCATTTTCGAAAGTTTCACTTATCTGTTTTTAGAATTCAAATAAAATATGTAAAAATCGTCGTATTACTTTTACAGAGATAGCTGCAAGCGTTCCAAACATTACTAACTTTTACTCAATATCAATTTCAAGAACGCTTTTGCGGATCGTTATTATACATATATTTTATCCATGTTCCAAAAAACACATTGCTCTTCCAAATACGATTTGCCAGAAAGCCACAGATACTAATAACAAGATTTGCATTATCAAGTAACTTACTCCATTGAAATTATTAAGATAATAATATTTCATCCAATATTCAATATCACTAAATAATCAAAGCGAAACAACAAAAAACGCGATTTTTTTAACTAAAAATTCATAAGCAATTAATTAATACGTATGAGATTAGCCACTTATAAAGATAAGGTATTGCTAAATACATAAACACGATGCACCTTACTGATGCACAAACTACATATTTACCGGCGCCTCCATTTATCTCGACATTCCTCTCTCTCTCTCTCTCTCTCTCTCTCTCTTTGTTTACCTTTCAACGTCTACTACTTCCAAACCACTCCTGTTATCGATATCGTTCCTTGACCTGTAAATTCTTTTCGTAGTACCTAAAACTTCAACTACCGCGTCGGTTCATCCTACTTTTCCGAATTATTTTCATTTCTGCACTGCAATAATGTTTTTTTTTAATTTGTCAAAGTATATTGTTCTATGTTAGTCTCATTTATACCTTAAATTTTTGCATTTCATAAATTACTTTTTTTTCCTATTTACAGAAGCGAATTCGTGCGAATAAATCCTAACTATTTTCAGATTTATACAAATATGTCGTCGCATTACGAATTTCAATAAATAGCAAGCGATACAATACATTATTCAAATATCACCGGCAAGAATTATTTATTACGCCGAATCGATCGTATTATTACATAGTTAATTATGCAGAAAATTGATATTATGAGGAAATTGTAGCTTCATTCATCACTGATTAAAGCTATTATCAGAGCATTGGTTCAATGTTGCGAATACCGCCAACGCAAAGTTGCGAATTATTTATAGACCATTACGCGAATGTAACGGGCACAAAATATTAATTTTCGTCGCGCGATTGAACACAAGAATGGAAAATTCTCTCTAACAATTTTTTTTCACATACTGATATAAAATAAGTAAACACCATATATATCTGGAATATCAACAAGGCTTTATAGGCAAACTATAAAGTGTCTATTGGTCCATCTAGGTCTATTTATATAATTATCGCATGTTTTCTCCACGGTTGCGGATATTTTTATTGACACATGGCCCAACCTTCATTTTTTTTCCCGGTCTTTTTTTTTATCAAGCAGTGACCATCAGAAACGCTTATCAACTGTTTACCTGCTACCCCGAACGGCCATAAAACTCTCAGCGATGGGTTCGTCATAAAAGTTTATAGCATAGAAGAGACATTACTAATCGTTGGGATGTATTTTCTCTCTATAAATCGGGTGAGTATTATGCTGCTCTTAGCTCTCATAAATATTATCAATTATCATTCAGATGCTTCGCTACGATGTGGAAATTCCATTTTCATAAAACTAACTCCGTTCCTAAAACTTACGATTGAGTCATTAGTCGAAATTTTCAACTTTACTTTCGTCTGGCAATAAATTTTTATATATACTGGTGTATAAGTGTATAAAAACTAATGACGACTATAATGAAACAATAAAATAATTTGTTATCGATATTCTTACAGCAATGACACCTGTAATATTCTCCAAAGTACAACTTTATTTTCCGCACAGCAGCGTGTATATTCTTAGAAAGAAAATTTATTCCCCAACAAAAAAAGTCGACAACTAGTTTTTCCACGCCGCTCCGCAGAAATAAAACAAAACACGACTGTTGACAGCTGAACATCACAAAGATATGACACATCAATTTCCGAAACTTCAGTCAACTACCGTTGCCATGCAAATTCAATCGCCGCAATAAACAATTATAGCAAAATCGTTACCCAGCGAAGCGCGATACAGTATAAACAACGTTGTCGTTGCGGCGCGTGTGCACGACGCCGGACGTGAGAACCGGTATGACAAGGCGACACGGTGCGACACACAACGCACAGGTAGGTGTATAATAGTAGATACAGAAAATCCCGCAACAAAAGTGTGGAAAACAACTAACCTCGATAGGAAAAATCGCCGAAAAAGCCTGCTGTGTTGTACAACTGCTTCGTTGACCTTCGAACCTCGTATACAAATTCTTTTTGTTTGTTTTTTTTTTCAACTGACACCTTGTCGCACGATCATGAATCCTCGAAAAACGACACTGTACATCTATATATGACAAATCACACACAATTAATTACAACGAGTTTCCAACGACAAACGTACACTGCGGAGAGCGAAGAAAAGAAAAGGCCGGCTAAAAATCGACAAAACGCGCACGACGACGAGCGAAGCGTCCCACACGAGAGCCGGCACGAGACTGAACTGAAGGTAGAAAACTGGCCGCCGGCTGCCTGCCTGCCTGCCTGCGCGCAACTCACCGCTGCGCCGCCGCTATACGCCAATCCCTCCCTCCTCTCTCTTCTCTCTCTAAACACACGAGGTTCTTTGGCCGACGACGACGACGGCGACGACGCGCGCAGCAGCGGCAACTTGCCCTTTGAGGTAGGTCGCGTTATCTTGGTTTGGCCGTCGAAGGCTATATATGCACCTTCCTTTGGCCAACGAGGACCAATTCCGTTTTTGCATACCTGCGACCCTTTGAGAGCTGCTACCCTCACTCTATACTCTCGCTGTGCGGCTCGATTAGCCGCAGCACCGAGCTACGATTAGTTGGGCGAGACGAATTTTCAATGAGTTGCGGGCTTTAGAGGTTTTTTGAAAACTTTTTTGAAGATTTCGATAAATTTAGGTATTACATCGAGCTACTTAGATTTATAGGATGGGTTATACCTATATATATAATGTAAAGAATTTTAGACACACGATTGCCACAACTGCAGATCATCGTTGCAATAATATTTACGCTGTATCATCATTTTAAAAATGTTGTAAATTAAATCAATCAACAAGAATGAAACAAGAATGATTTTGAATAATATACTGAAACTAACTATTAACGTTTGAAAACCAAACGACTTTGTATTTTTCTAAAGGAAGAATTGAATGATTCCCATACTATACAGAATACACACAATAAACCGAAACAAAACAAATAAAGGAATAATCGTAAAGCAGTAAAAAAAAAGAAAGATGATAAAAAGTGAGGGTAAAAGAAAAAGCGAGAAGAACAAACGTAGATAAAAAAAGAGAGAAAAAGAAAACAATAAAAATGATGGCAATGGTAGAGCATTAGTACACAGGTGGTGCACGTACTGCTGCTATATAGGTATTATTCAAGAAAGTGCGCGTGCTGGTCGGGGGGGGGGCATGGCTAGATCGTGCGAGAGAGAGAAGAGAGATAAAAGCATCAGCTGCGCGAGAGCGGATGCCGAAGCGGCGGCGGCGGCGCACACGACTGAACGGTAAACGTTGTACGGCAATTCGAAGCTTCCACGGTCATACTATAGTACATCACTCTATGGATGGAAAAGCTACTGCCGTAGCCAGATCACGTCTCGCTCAATGAACGATATGCGGCGCAAGCAAGAGAAAAAGCGCCTCCGGCTTGCCTGTCTACCGAGCGCGCATAGATGGTCACACTATTGAGTTGCGTCGTCGTCGTCGTTTGTACTTGCAGTGAGCTTTCAACGTCGCTCGACAGAACTTTCAACGGACGCCAAACTAAACAAATCAATGGATAAACATTATACGGAGCAAAAAAAAAAGCACTGTGAGATCTGTTTTATTCTATAGAAATGTATTCGTTATAGATGCAATTTGCTTTTGAAAAGAAAATACTGCGATGCGAAATTTGTTTTCAAAGTTGACTCGCTTAATAACACCCATGCCATAATTCAACCAATCATTTCGCGCAAACGTCAAAGCTATATACAAGGCATCTGTACCTATACATTATAATCGCCAATTAACTTTAAAGAGATATACACGCAACAGCTCAAAGTATAGCGATAATATCAAAGCGAGTATATGACGAAATCCAGGAAACAATACCTATTTTCTGGGGACCAGAATTGAAAATTTTTTTTTTTTTGCCGCTAAGGCTTCCGGACCTTTTTCTTCTTCTTTTTGAAGGTATATAGTGTCGAAAAATGCTCGTGAACATTGGAAAAG
>JAWWMK010014860.1:0-21475 GCA_035047105.1 Galeopsomyia nigrocyanea
AGCCCTAGCAACGAAATGAAATTTGGCGTTTTTAGGCTTCAAAAATCGGCATTTTTTTTATAGATTTCGTCATATACGCTTTAATTACGGTCATTTACCAAAATCTGAAATTCATTTGGCTATCGGTCGTTTCCCATTGTATTTGAGTATTGATTCTTTAAATGGTTTAGATCATTCCCAAAAAGTCAAATCTGCTTTGTAAAAGCTATTTTGTCTGAGCAGACGAGCGAATTTTGCAAAAGATTTGTCATCTATTATTCTTTTAAATGCACTATCCAAAAAATTTCTTTAATATAAACGAAGAATGCCGACCCACTGACCATTTTCAGTATAATTATTGCCACTATAGTAAGAGTGTTAAAAAAGTAATAAAAAAACAATTATAATTACAGCTTTACTTTTATAAAAGCTCATTTGAAAGTACTAATATATCCATGATTATTCATGACATATAATTCGTCGAATTCGTCTCATTTTCATTGAGTCACAAATTAGAAACACCGTCAAGCAGAAATTTAAAGCTAATTTGTCTATTGATCTATTGATATATACTCAAACATTAAACAAAAGTACACATACAAAAGTTTCTACTATTCTTGATATTTTCTTTTCCTTTTGAGATGATTTCGACTTGCATAATTAGTTAAAAAATGGTTTATAGCTTGCGAGGTAATAATATATTTCCCCATCACTTACTTAATCCAGTAACCGTCGATTCCGCAACGGAAAAAAATTTCAAAAATCGAAGAATCTAATTTTGATTTTTTTTTTAAACGGCAACCACGTTATATGTAAATACACGATTGAACAGAGATTTCCTGCTCTACGATGCTCCCGATTTTACAGATCAATTAATGTATAAATTAACTAGACTGATACGTGATATTTGAGAAAAATAGGGATTTTATTCTTCGAAAAAAAATTGATTTCCGTGAATAAACTCATTCAAGTAATGCAAGCTTGGGTTTGACGTAATATTTGCTGTAATTGTATCAAAAATGTTCAAGTAACCGCAAGCAATGAAAAATATTAAATGGCAATTATTTTATATTGATGAATAGCTCGACATTGCACATTTGGACTCTTATTAATAGAGAGAAAATATTCACAGTTGTATGTACATAAAAAACTACAGATTAAAGAAGGCTTTTACAACTAGTTTTCCTAACAAAAAGAAATACACTTGCTGTTTTGAGAGAGAGAGAGAGAGAGAGAGAGAGAGAGAGAGAGAGAGAGAGAGGGAGAGAGAGAGAAACAGGCAGACAGGCAGACAGCAAAAACAAGGAAAGCAACGTCGAGATTGACTTAACGCTATGCAAATAGATTCAACAGGTGGTCTTTTGCCTGGATCTGTCAACAGGATACACTTTGCAATTTGTCAACGAGAAGAATTTTGTTTTCGGAATCTCACTAGATAAATACGTTGAGAATATGTGACGCAAAGTGATCGTGACTAATTCTGCATTAATGAATTCTGTAATTATAGAAACTCAAACTCTTTATAAAATTCATATGTATATATTGTATATAATGTTGACAGAATGGTGTTCTTTTCAAATTCTCCTGAAACAAAAAAGCTCCTCTTGTTACTAGTGAATTTTTTTTTCAGTGTAGTTGAGTGGACAGTAATTTTTTGCATAATATATAATCGTAAAAGTGATCGACAGCCTCGTCCTAGTCCGAGGGCCGATAAAAACTTTAAAAATAGCTTGCGGGTCGTAAAAATCGATTTTTTATGGGCTCGTCGCTATAGTTACGAAAATGCTAACGATAATTTGAAAAGAAAAGTTCAAAATTGAAGTCGCAGAGAATATTCATTTTTCCAGGAAGTATTAAAAATTGACGCAAGTACGTTTTCAAGAAATCGATGGCATCTACCGTCATCAAAAGAAGAACAAAAGTATAACCAAAGATAATCATAATTATACATGAGTGATCGCGAATAGTATCTTACTCTCTCAAATCGAGCTTCATACCTATATATAAAAGGTGCAAGTGAGTATGTTAAAAAAACACAATATCCGATCATGTTCCGAAAGTTATTGCAGATCTTAATCGCAGTTTGCGAGTGTCTATTGAAAGATTCGCCTTCGGTCGTAAAGAAATCGGGAAAAATCGTTGGTCGTCATCTCACTTCTTACGCTAATAACACGTACGAAGCTTATCGAGGTACACCATACGCATTGCCACCCGTCGGAGAAAGAAGATTCAAGGTACATAGTCTGATTCTTTTGTAGAGAAGAAAACGAATGCAGTCTCAAATGACCTATTACGCCCCACTGTGGGGCACTACAGGTTTCCCATTAAGAATCAATGGCAAACCAATCGTGCCCCGTCAAAAAATTTAAAACGGGGCGTGATGGGTATTTTATTTTTTTAAACTGTTTATACACAATTATCCGATTTTCTGCTATGCCCACTTAATTTGTTATAACTTAATATACAATATAAAAAATAAGCAGCATATAATTTAATATACTTTTCGAAATTTTCGAAATATTTCCAAAACCCATCATGCCCCAGGTTCCCCTACTTGGTTAGCGACAGGTGGTTATTACCGTGGATGCTCAAAACGCTGCCGTAGCACAGGCGCGAGTGAACCAGAGTCCGGTTTTGTTCTTCTATCACAGTTATCGAGCAAACGGGAGTATGGCTAAGGAACTTTCGAATAGCACCGAATATAAAGGCAAGTGCATGTTTTTTTTCGAAAGAAACGTAGTTCGAGTTAATAAATTAATTGATGTGTATATATATATTTTTTTATTAAAAGGTGTGAGTCATGGTGACGACGTTTACTTATTTTTAAAAAGTCCTCTTTTGAATGCGACAATATCTACATGAGACATGGCCATGCAGAAAGTTATAATCAATAATTTAGTATCTTTAGCTACTAACGGGTAAACGTGTTTGAATCTATTAGTTGTTGGCTTAATATTGAAAACTGTACAGTGCAATTATTAACAGCTAATATTTTATTACAGATATCCAAATATTACTGCGAATTGGCCAGAAGTCGATCCAAACAGTGATTATCTTAGTTACTTGAATATTAACGGTCCAGAAGTGGAGTATATCAAAATCAATGTTAGCAATAATTTAGGCGAGAAGATATTTTGGAATTCTCTTGAGTTTGATGGACACTGATATAACAAAAAATATTTTTAAATTAATTCGATCTATTCTTACTTGTAAATTAGTAGTTAATAAATAAAAGTATTGTTATCTTAACTATTTATTTGTTATGTCAAATTAAAAACATTTTTCGAAACCAAATGAGTAAAAAGTTTAATAAGGTAATTAAGACTATTTTGCTGTAATAGAATTATCTTTTTATTATTGATATTTCGTAAAATTTTGTTTTTGTTCATGCTTCATAAAATATGCCTATCTACGTCATCATGGTATAGCTTTTCATTATTAAATTCAAAATGGTCATTGTTGTTACCGCTGAGCTTTGAGATATGAATTGGCTTGTAGCTTTGGGGGCTCTTTTCATACGTAAAATTGTTTAAGAAACCGTGACAATTTCTCCTAATGCTCGATGATTCCGCATATAGTTACAGGCTTATTTCACCATGTTGGACAAAACGTGTGACTCTTTTGTAATGATAATAGTGATGTAAATCTAAGCAGCGTGTATAGTGCCCAAATAAGAGGTGAGATCAAATCTCTTTCTAAGAAAGAAAATTGCTAAAAAATATCGATTGTTTATCAGGTTTTGCATGGTTATAAGAATATTAGCCGAGGAGAACTAATCTTGCGTATTTTTTTATAGCTGTAATTCGTTTTTCATTTTCAGATGTCATTCTCTTGCTTCGATCTTCTGATACGAGTATTATCAACATTCTTTTTTAATTTAAATAATAATAGGGCAATAAGTCCAATCTAAATAAGGATATTCGCGCTAGTAACATATGCATTTTTGTAACAAACACCTGCAGGTGTTTGAAAAATACTATACAGTTTTTAAATTTGAAAGTTTATGGAAGTCTTTTTAGATTTTTAAAAATTAATGACATAGGAAAAAAATCTAATTTTGAATTTACATAACGTTCAGTTCTAATCGCTAATAATGTATGAACAATTAATTACCCTCTTGTGTAAAAAATAATTTTACAATGATAACAATTGTTAAGAAATAATAAATTAACATTAAGAAAAGTCGGCGCGACTAAGTAGTCGACTTGTAATTCACATAATTCCACCTAAAAATCATTTTTATTTCAAAAAAATAAGGTTTTCACATAGCGAAAACTAAAAGTTTTTATCAGAGGAAGTTGATTTTGCAGCAGAAAGATTTGTCTGTCGTAAATCATAATTTTTCTTATCCTCCATCCTATACTTTCGAATGTTTTTTCTAAAACGGAAAAACTTGACGTTTTCAAGATCCTTCGCAAACGTATCGATAACAATGGAATTAACGTGAAAACAGCCTCTCCGACCGTATTGCGAGATACGCTATCTCGGTAAAAAGGAAAAAGTAGCCCCGTTGCGCTCAGGTATAGAAATGTATACATTTTAGGATGACGCACCTGTCTGAGCGGCTAAAGCTCGTTGCATGGATCAGCGGGCGGACAGTTGGAACGGAACAGATGCCCGCAAAAATGTTCCCTTGGGATACTCGATGTTTTGAAGGCATTGTCTTAGGATACCTTCCGTTTTACTTTGCTTGCTGATGCCAATGGCTGATTTTTCCCTTGGAAGGATTAGCAACTATGTTTGCTGTAATGATGAAAGTTAAAGCGAATTTTTCGTTTTGGAAGGTTTAAGTTGTCTTTAGAATTTTAAAGAAAATAAATAAATAAAAAAGCCTTTTTTATTTATTTATTTTACTTGCTAAATGTGTTCCTGTCATTGATATTATAATTTGTCTGAATCCGTTTTGGTATTAAAGATACACGCTAACACTAATAATTTGAATGACTTCAAAGTCGTTAAATTACATATATATCGTTGCGAGGTATAAATAACAAATTGTTTAAATGCATTAGTTTTTAATCAATCAAATTTTATGTAATTCATAGTTCTTTAAAACAATCAGAATGATACATTTTTCACTGCGCCTTATATAATTCAAATTTGGTTTTATGCATGAATAATTATTAGACTTAATTTAATTATCATGAGCATTGCGATAGCGATTTACATCTATTTATTATAAAACATTTTTAGCATTAAGGCATGTTACGTATCAGTACACTTCATCATAAAAATGTGTCGTAAAAAATGTTTGTATACATGATGTATAAAACTATCCGATAAATTTATTTTAAAAAAATAAAAATAAAATTTTAACCGGATAAACGTTGTTTTCGCGTTATATTTTTGAAGTCAACGACCACACTTTCATAATTGAGTACAAATAATAACATTAATTTAAACTCATTTAAAAAAAAAGCACTCATATATAATGTGCAATTACAATTTTAATTGCATTGACCGGTAAGTCAGATCCCTTACTGCAAGGCGTAGTCCATATATATGTACACATGTCGAGCAATGTCGAGAATGACGGGCTAATCGCTCGCATCCACGGCTTCCTCGGTGTTTTTTTTTAATTGTCGGGATCGTACAATGAATAGATTCGAGTACACGGAGTATCATTTGTTGCCTAATGAAATTCACGTCAGACGAGATCGAGGCATCAGACTCTACGATGGGGACGTCAAGGTTTGTCAATTTCAAAAAATAAACAAACTAAACATAACCTTTGCCCACATCAATACTTGCTATTGATTTGAGAATTATAAATATCAATATATTTGAATCATAGCGTTGCATCACTACAATATCCAACGTAAAAAAATTAGTGTATACCATGTATTTCTTGTGTAAATTCTCAATTGGTCTTTACATTCAAATGTCACTATAAAATTTGGTAAATTTATTACTAAAGGTAAACTTCTTCTCAACAGAGTCCTTTCGAGGGTGGAGAGGTGACACTGACAACCCACAGAATAATTTATAAAACACAAGATAATCTCACATTTGCCTTAAGACTTAGCTTAATTATATTTTTCGAAGAGGAGAATCCAGGAGCTTTGTTTTTCACTCGCAGCAAGAAAGTAGTTTTACATTTAACTGAGCCACCCAGTGGTAAGTCTTAAGAAATATTATACAAGTGAAAGTATTGCAATTGCATAGTTTGCATTCAAGTCTTTGATAATTCTTTTTTTTTTTTACCACAGATAAACTTACTGGACCAATTGATCATAGCTATTATAATTACGTAAAGTTATCGTTTAAAGAAGGACTGGATCCTAATTTTGTTGTACAACTAACTGCTACAGTTACCAAAAGACTTTGGGAGATATCACCTTTAAATGTTTCAATAGTCACAAGTACTCAGAGTGTGGTTGGTGAAATATTATTATGCTCACAACTATAATAGAATTTGTGCAGATTAAAAAAAAAATGTTTCAATTTCAGCAGGGGAGCTCTAATGCAAAATCACTACCTCAAATAAAAACCAGAACTGGTATTATAGGTATAGAAAGAAGTATACAGGAGCAACAGAAAGCCACAGATGAAAGTATAACGGTTGCCTTTCAGGACTTGAAAAAGCTCATGGTCATGGCCAAGGATATGGTTACGATATCCAAGACAATATCTGCAAAAATAAGGGTGATTGTTTGAACGATAAAGCTCATTGAAAGTGTGTCAGCTCTTGTAATGTGAGAATATTACAGGAACGACAAGGAGACATCACAGAGGATGAGACTGTACGATTCAAGTCATATTTGATGAGCTTGGGTATTGATGATCCTGTAACCAGAGATGCCTACAGAACTGAGAATGAATATTTCAAACAGCTTGCTCGACAGGTAGCTGAAGTATTAGAAGAGCCTGTCAAGGTAAATATTTTATAATGTAATTTTTTATGAGTTTTCTTTGTGAGATAATAATGACTGTTTTAATTTTCAATTAGGAAGTGGGCGGAATGATGGCATTGACTGATGCTTACTGCAGAGTTAACAGAGCAAGAGGTTTAGAATTAGTGTCTCCTGAAGATTTGCTGAATGCTTGCAGACAACTAGCACCATTGAATTCACCTATAATTCTAAGGACTTTTGACAGTGGAGTAATGGTTTTGCAGGCTAGGATTCACAGTGATTACGAAGTTGCTGAAGCCGTATCACAATTGGTATGTACATACAATTTTTTTGAAAATGAAAGAATCGCTTTGAGGGATAAATTAATTATTCTAATTCGTGTCACAGATAAAGGATAGAGGATCGATTACAGCTACGGAATTAGCACAATCAGCAGGAATTTCTGTGGTTTTGGCCTGTGAAAGGCTTCTCATGACAGAGAAATACGGAAAGGCCTGCAGAGATGATTCAATAGAAGCATTGAGATTTTACCCTAATTTATTCCTGGAACAGGAGTCGTGATAATTGTTAAGTTAATGTAAAATATAAAAAATGCTTTGAAATTCCTATGAAATATACGATGCGCTTCACTCAATAATACAATAAGCAAAGCAAACATCAAACGTACAATGAATTTTGAATATTTTTTAAATGAACTTTTTATAAAGATAAAATTGTTACTTAATTTTGTAGGTTGACAAATGTATTATATATGAGCAAATCAGTGTTATACGCTTTAAATTAAAGTGAAAAATATTTAAGTGTAATAAATGCTTAATTCAAACTACTTAATGTGGCTATATTTTATTCTGCAGAACTTCAACAATTTATGTTTTTTTTAATCCAGTTACAGTGCATTAGATAATAAATTCTTATTGCAGATTTTTTTCGAAATAAAGACAACGATTTCTGAGATAAGTTTTCCTCCAACATTTACATTAAATATATAGTGTTACTTTTTATTTGTATTGCATTTCATGAATGTTTATGATGTAGAAATAATGAAGTTTTTGTATCATTCTTGCATAACTTTACAATTCATCTAAATTACTTTGCCGATAAAATTATTAAATCGAAATCGTTTTTAAATTCGTTTACTCCGAAAAAAAGCATGTCGCATCAAAACAAAAGCATCAAATTACGAATTTAAAGTCAACGTGCAATATTGCAAATTTGGATAATGATCAAGAGGAACGTAATTTTCACAGCATATATCCACTATTTTTTTTCAAATAAAACCAAGCTATATAACATACCTTATAAATAATGCAAAGTTAGATGTTGATGTTACAAAACTTTTCGGAAGTAGCATCTCGAATTTTGGCGCCGAGACGATTTTCTCTTCGTGACGTCACGCGCTGCAGGGAATCCCATTGGCTGCAGGCCAGAACCAATCCGAGCGGGTCTAGTTTTCCGATCGTTACCAGGCGATTCATAGTTTTCCATGAATTAGCAATAAAAAATTGTAAAAACAAATCTCACCAAAGGTTCGCGAAAATTCGTTAACCTTCGTAACGCGCGATCTATCGATAAAACTTCAATCGTACGAGCTGGATTTGTCAAGAGTCAGTCGAAAATACGATATCACGTGTGTCGTGGCAGCTCGTCGATTGGCCGCCTGCTGTGGCTAAGGCCAAAAGTGGGGCTATTGCGCATCATGCGGAGCTGATCGAGGCGAGCCGAGCCGAGCGTCGTTGCTGCAGGCAGTGCAGGCCTCCGCTGTGTTCAGTTAGTCACAGAGACACGAAGGAGATAGAAGCAAGGTGTGAGTGCGCGCGAGAGGCGTCGGCGTTTGTGTGCAGACAAAGGAAAGGACGCTATAGAGAGAAAGAGAAGCGAAGTAGATTTGGAGTGCAAATTGAAATAGGGAGTTAGTGCGAGAGAAAGAGAGCAAGATAGAGAACAGAGCCGGCGTCCTTTGTACGAGAGGAAGTTTAGTGGCTTGTTTTATTGTTGTTGATTTCTCTCGACAAGCTAGCAGCCATCTTGGCAGGAGATAGGGTGGCCGGCGAAGGTCACCGGATGAAGCAGAAGCAGCAGTTGAAGACGAGGAGGAACAGTGGTTGGCAAGATATTTGCCCCAAGCCCAGGTAGCGGCGGCGTCATTTTTCAACAGCCCCACAGAGGCTTATTCGCAAGTAAGCTGTGCATTTATATATTGCGCAGTAACATACAATCGTTGTACGCGCGTGCGTGTTTGTGTGACGACGTGCGTGTTCGTACGTGCGACGCCTGCAGAAGTGGGGGAGCCCTCCGCTTATATATATACGTATTTTTTGTTTACGAGGGAGAGAGCGGTTGTAGCGTATTTTCGGGCGAGATATACCTACTATTTTTTTTCTCCATTCGTCTTTTGAGCGTCTGCCTTCTCCAGTTCCCCTTCCTCCATCAATATGAAAGTTAATGAAAAACACATGTTGGAAATTGTTGACCGTTACCACCGACCCACTTCGAGTTTCGAAATTCTAAACCTATTTCGGAGGGAGGGAAAACTCGGCAAGGGACAATGGGATTTGGGGAAAAGAAAAATACGTGATCCATGGGAAAATCTGGTAGGTACCTGCGATACCCGGAAAACTATTTCTCCTCCCCCGCTGTGTGTGCCATACTAAGCGACTAATGAGCAGCAGCTGCAGCAGTTGGTCGTTTTAACTTTTTTTTTCCTTTCATCGCGAGAGGCGAAGCTCACTTTTTCGTGCGTGCGTATACGTGTGCAACACATCGAACGTCGATGTCAGTAGATTGGAAAGTTTTCGAGTAAAGAGAGAGGCTCTGTGACGGACGGGTTATACGATTCTCGTACTTTCGTGACTTTCAAAGGCTTTCGTGTCGTTCGATCTCCGCGGCGGCGTCGGTTGCGCAATTATTCATCGACTATGGCGTGGGTTTCTTTTTTTCTTTCTTTCTTTATATACTTCAAGGGAAAACACGCGCGCGCTCGAGAGTGAGTTGAACGAACGCAAACGGCTAATATGAATGTTTACTCATCTCTTTTTTTATCAAATCAGCAGCGTAACGATTGAATGAGATTGCACAACGGAGCTAGCTCTCTCTCTCTCTCTCTCATCTTTGACGTAAACATACTATACTAGACGTCGCGCGGTCTATCATCGCGATGATATTGTACTCCGAAATAACTCTCGCGCGTTAGTTGTTGTTTTGCGCAGCACGCGTTGAAACGCGGAAAATCGAGAATAATATAATAAAAACGACGCGTGTTTTCTCTCTCTCTCACTCTCTCTCTCTCTCTCTGCGTCTCTCCCCCTCTATGTTCGATCACTTACACACACATACACGCATATACACAAAGAAAGAGAGAAGCCGCATCCGCTAGACTCGACGTTCCCCCCAGATCGTTCGCTCTCATATTCTCTCTTTTTCTCTCTCGTTCGGTTCACATCTGTGCTACATAAAGTCGTGCGCTTTCTATAAAGTCTCTTGCTTTCGGATGGTTCACGAAATCTTTTCTTTGTTACACACACGTAGACAGCTCACCAGGTCAAGTGAGCGATGACGAACTCAACGCCCAAGAGCAACAAGATCGAGCGGCAGGGTTCGCCCAATGGCAAAAAATGGACTCCACAGCAGCGTAAATCCGTCACTTACTTCGCCTCGTCGGCGACGAGCAAAGACGTGACGACGACGACGACGACGATTACTGCGACGACGCTCCCTGTCGCCTCAGCAGCAGCACAGCAGCAGACGACACCGGCAGTCAAGAGACAAAGCCCAGCCGCTAGCAGGCAAAGCTGCAGCCCAAGCAACAACAGGAGCACGCAGCCTATGCCAAGATTCTCACCCCTGCGCCACGATAGTCCCAGGTACACGCACGCCAAGGCCACCTTTGTTCTTTTATGTGTGTATTATACGTGTTCCGATGCGTTCCCTTTGTTACGGCTTTTTCCAACTCGGGCCTCGATTTTTTTTTTTCACTCGCGGTTGGGTAATACTGCGTAATCGATTGATTTTCTATACACGAATCGCACGAACTTGTTTTTTTCGTTTGTTATATCGGTAATAGCGATGAATCGAACGATAATTGGATTATCGAAATGAGATTATCGTTTTGGAGAAAATGGCGCGAACGAGTATTTTACAATGTTCTCGTTACCGAGCAGCATTAATCATGAAATTTTTTTGATAAAAAAAAGCAACGTGAATTTTTCATTATCGTCGTAAAATTTTTCGATCGCTGTGACGTTAAATCTTTTTTTTTTTCTCGTTAACCAAACCACTGTCCGGCAAAATATAATGAGTTTTCACAAGTGTTTTAACCGCAGCGCGTCGTACAATGTTTATACACACTTCGCGTGATATATAAGCAATCAAAGGAGCGTTGTTTTGAAACGACGATAAGCTATTAAAGAGAAAAACACCAAAATACACGCTTCTAAAAATAACTATTCATCGAAATCGTTCGGACGGTCAAACTGACATTTGCGTTGTTTTTGATGGTGATATAGGGACAGCCCAACGAACAATTTCTACGCGGGAGCGAAGTTCTCGGAACCGCCGTCGCCGGCGATGCTGCCGAAGCCACCGAGCCGCTGGACGCCCGGCCCGATGCTGCCGCCCACCACGTGCGGCCAGCAGTCCGCCCGAATGATGATGCTGCCGTGCAACATCACTCAGCACTTCAGCAAACTCATCAACGTCCAGGCCTGATCTATCACCACCACTACCATCTACACCGGCAAGCTCAGCTTTGCTGCTGCTACTGCTGCCCTGCTTACTACTGCGGGCCATCGATAAAACACACACTCACACCTCATACACTTACACACTCACACTCGAACATTAAAAAAACACGCGAGAAGACACGAGAAGAGCAAGAAGATGAAGACGATGAAGCTGCGTAAAGTGCGCGCGTGAAAAACAACTCTTCGTTTCGAGGGATCTTCGCTTTCTCCGCGACGTATGAAAGAGAGAAAAAAAACGGCCCCCGACATTTCTTCGTCGACGAAGACCCAGTGCGCTGCGACAGCAACCAATGTGTGATGATTGCCTTGCGGGAGAGGCTTAGACACGAGGAGGAGGAGGAGGAGGAGGAGGAAGGAAGGAAGGAAGGAGAAGAAAAATCAAGCGCCCTCTCCTCCTTCCCACCCGCACCGCGCGTAAATTCGTAAGGTTTATTATTATATATACAAGAATTACACGGAGTGCGTGTGTTGTCCATAGATGAACTCTCTCTTCATATATATGCCAGCGACGGAACTTTGTAAAAGCCCCTCGTACCGTGTATATTTGTGTGTGTATGCGGCACACACACTTTTTTTTTGTTTATTTCTCGTTTACCTTCCTCGCGCAATACTATACTGTAACTACTACTGCTACTACTATTGTTTTCATCTATTTATCTCTCTTTTTTTTTCTTTTTTTTTATTATTTGTTAAGATTCAACAAGAGTATTTTTACGTTTATCCTTCTTGTTTTTTTTTTTTTTGCACGCGGTTTTGCAAAGCGATCGATGTTTATTGTATACCGAGAAAGGAAAACTAAACAAGCGCGCGAGTATTCGATGTATTCGTTTGTAATTTTACTGTTTTTACAAACAACAAGGCGCAAATTCAATCTTCTACGATACGAAACAAGCGAATCCTTTCTCGCTCTCAAGCGGGGAGAGAGGATCGCGATGACAATACAAAAGATTTAAAAAAAATAATGATGATACATGAGAAAAAAAAATAATTTTGATTTATTTTACACACATACGAGCGATGTACTTCGTAGAAAAGAAAAACTAAAAGTCTTGATCTTTTTTGTAGAGACGTGGAAGTAAGATTGAGTTTGCACGCGAATGAGGATTGCTTCTGGCGAGAACAATCTTTAGAGTTGAGGTAAAAAAAATTTTCCGTATTAGTACATATGTAAGTCGAGAGCGAATGTGCGACATCCCCCCCCGACTCGAGACACATTTAAGTTGATTTTACTTGTGCCTTTATTCCGAATTAACAGAACGTTTGCTTTTTTTTTGGTTTTTGAAGAAAAAAAAAAGACGTTATCGAAAACAAATGATTTCTTTTTTTAGTTGCATTCACGTGGAAAAAAAATCCGAAAGACACATTAACAAGTTTACATTGTTGCATTACCGTGTGTATTTCTCGAGTCGGACGACTAAACAAGAGTGTCCGTGTGAGCGAGCGTGTGTCCAAGTTGCAAATGGTATTATAAGATAATAAACAAGTAGTACGTCTTTCAATGAATCGCGCGAGGATGAAAAATCGTATATATATACATATATGTATCGAGTAGCATTTACTTTTAATCTTGGGGCAGAGTTTCTTTTTATCAATCATCATATATTATTCGCTTGATTCCGGGACGAAAAAAGCTCGTTATCGCTTTTTATTTCCAAGTTCCTCAGCTTCATTCTTATCTGTTCTTTTTTTTTTATTAAAGCAAGATTTTTCTGTTCCTTTTACCGACGAGACGACAGACGCGTAGAGTCATACACAATCTTTTTTAAAAAAGCTCTCGATAACGAGCATACAATATTATATTCGAGACCGACAAATAGTCACGTGTAAAAGCCTAGAAAAGTGGGCTTAATACGAAAGCAAAGGGGGTTTATCAATGAAATTAGCTGTGATTATTGACTTAAAGGTACTACTAATTTTTAATCTAGTATCTCACCAACGCCCAGGCGAGCAAAACAAAATAAAAAATTGTAATGATCTTACCAAACGGGTTAATTACATATTCGACCATATGTATATAGATAAACGACACTCGAAAATAAAAAAAAAACACGCATTGTATTGTATATGTACCACGGTAAACCAGCAAAAAAAAAGTATGTTACATTGTAAACGTTTAAATTCTAAGAAAAGCGCCCGCGAGGAGCGAGTAATTTTTAAGAGTTAAGTCAATACGTCGCAGACCATACACACAAAACACATTGCACACTTACACACAGACAGATCCACACCTAGTTGCTAAGTGAAGAATTTAAGAAAAATAAGGCGAGGGCGACTGGCCTGGGCCGCTTCGATTCTTCGGACTTTTGAAACAGCTCCCAGTCGATCTGCATTTTATGTGATACTACAACGTACAAAATGAAAAAGAAAGCCGTTCGTCGCATCGAAAGACATATAATCAATACTCCAAGATCTCTTTATTTTTCTTTTTTTCGTTTGTTTTTCGAACTGCTGTCTCATATTTCCATTCGGCGTTGCGACTAAGTGAAATTCGTTCATTGTTACTTTTAAGATTAACAAAAAAAAAGAACATTATACATGTGAAAAAAAATTACAAAAAAATTACAAAAAAAAATTGTTTTTACTTTTCAAGCACGGGGAAAGCTAAGACCCATCGAACTTATGAATACTAAAAAAAGCGTCTTCGCGCAGCTTCGCGAGAGAAACACAACACACACACACAGATACACACAAGTCGTCGAAAGAATAGAAAGAAAAAAAATCCCGCATGAGAACAAAGAGAGGAAAATAAATATGTACGCGCGTAATTAGCTCGTAAGACTTTAGTCGTTAAGATGATGACACAAGCGAATTCCAAACAAGGAGGAAGAAAGCGCGTCGCTAAACGCGCGTCAGGGCGACGATATTTAAAGAAAAAAACTCGACTATAGGACACGTGTACATAGAAAGCGCGATTGTTTTTTTTGTTGTAAATTTCCGCGAAATAGTCTCTACGAATGACAAAAAAGAGACAGTCGCCCCGACGGGCAACAAAGAGTAAACAAATTGTAATTATTACATTGATGAAAGTTTTTAGCGTCTTTCTCCCTCCTTTGAGCTTAGTTTTTAGAGAGGAAAGGAAAAAAGAGTCGCGCAGACCCGATAATCAAAAGCCAGCAGAAAGCGTCTGCGCACAACAGAATCCAAGTCGTTCGGCGTCGCGGAATTGTCGCGATTTTTATTAGTCACGAAAAGAAAAAGAGAGAAAAAAAACAAAAGGTTGTACGATTGCTTGAGAATTGTAATAGCGGACGACCGAACGACCGAATACATAAATTTAAAAAAAAACCACATTTGTAAGGATTTATCGTCCGCCCTGTGGCGGAATGCACTGACTACATTATAGAGAGTGGAGATGCGCGAGATTGTTGTCTGTATGAAAGAATGCGAAAAAAAATAAACGAAGTGAGTTGTCAAAATTGCGAGAGTCCTCGCTTCCGCGGATAACACTCCTCGCGCGCGCGTGTGAGCAAACGATTTCTTTGTCAAAGAGTTTTTCTATGCTCGTCGAGGATGTCGATCCGCCGAAGCGCAGACTACATATATATGATATATTATATATACATATACATAAATGATATATTATGTAAATGAGAAACGAGTAAAAACCGTCTCCACCGATCGAAGCATTTTTACGTTTGTTTTTACATTTTAATGTGAGCGAGAATGCCAGTAGCGCGAGAATGTATGTATTTCGTATGTGCGTGCGTGCTTGCGTGTTTTGACGGCCAACTAGCTGTGATTTGATCGTTGGCCGGCCGTTGTCCAGAGTCGGGAGAGCGCGCGTTTGCAAATTGTAAAACGATATTAATAACGCATATATGGATTATATGTACATAGCGAGGAATTTGTCATTGTAAAGAGATAGGCACGAGGTTTCAAAGTTTGGAATTGGAATGAGCACACAATTTTTGACGATTGGCATTGAGGCGTGAAAAAAAAAATTGAAAAGAATTGTCGCCGAAAGGATTAGGATCGATGAGAAGAAAGCCAAAGCCTCGCGCAGCCGAAGAATTTTTGCTCGAACGTAAAGCCTTCGAAAGCGACGAGGTTACGGATAATTGGCACACAGTGAGCGAGAATTTGCGGATAAAGCGAACACAAAAAATAATAATAATAATAAAAGTCGATGTAGACGCGTGTGTATCTCCCGAGGATGGAAGCAGACGGCGTGAGCGACGGCGCAACGGGTGATGTCGGACCCCGGCGAACATATATAAAGAAGCTCCAGGGGTTTTTTTGTCATCCGGCGCCCGCGCAAACAACCAGAGAAAATTATCAAGCCGAATAACAAACAAATATAAAAAAAATCATTTGCCTTTTTCGTCGATTTTGCCGAATAAAGCCAAAACAAAAAAAAAACAAAAAATATGAAGAGCGAAAGAGCGTTTATGAGTATGCGAGCGAGAGTCTTCCAGTGTGCGACAACAAAAGTGAGCCGTCGATTGAGTTGTATTTTTTTCCACTACCTTTTTTTTAGTCCTTCAACCTCCTGATCACCCAACCAAGGTCCCCTTCAAATCGAGTTTCGGATTCATCAGCATCATCATCAGCGGCGGCTCCATCGAAATTTCTGTAATTGTAACCGAGAAGAAGAAATAACAAAATTGTACCCTTTATCCCTTGATCCGGCAGTTTATCCCTTTTCCCCATTCCTTTTTCCCTAGGGCCCTTTTCAGGGCCCGCAAATGTATCATAATGGAGGAATGAACTATTTCGTTTTGCCAAAAAAAGAAAAAGTACAAACTGCCCTTTTCAGGGCAAACCAAAAAAACAATCTGCCCTTTTTAGGGCAAATGAACAAACCGTATGAACAAACTGCCCTTCTCAGGGCAATATATATTTATATATTTTTGCGTGTACAATCTGCCCTTGTCAGGGCAAAACTTCCTTTCAGCTTATTCAAGAAGATACTGTGATCAATGAGACTAATGGACCGTGGCGCAGTCAAGGATTCTATGGTGGAGTCCAATTGTTTGATCGAAGCCAAGGTCCATTTCGTGGAGGCCAGAGATTCAAGCGTGCAGTCCGAGGTTTCATCGCTAGTCAAGGGTCCATTCCAGTCAGGAGGGTCAGCCGTGAGGGTCAATTTCCAGCAATCGATCCAGCCTAAGGCTTCAACATAGACGACCATGGTGATGAAAGTTTGATGTGGTGGAGTTTGTTAAATGTAACGGGTTGCAGAAATATTTTAGGTGAATATTATTGAAATTTCCTACTTTTCAAAATGGCTATTCAAAGTATAATCTTACTAAGATCTTTACATTTAAAATATTATCAACTTTTTCAACTTTGAAAAATGAGACTCTCAAGTAATTCCATTTTGTTTCAAAAATCTACTTTGTATGTGAGTTTTCGCACTAAGTAATTCTGTTCGTTCGAGTATTATTTCCAAATGTAAAAGTATATCGCTGGGTTATTTTGGCTCTCGACGTTTGATTTTTTTTTTTCTGGTTCAAGGCGCAATATCGTACACATGATTACTAAAGCTTTCTTTTATAATAATTAGTTTCGTACGCGATATTTTTATTACTACCCTTGACCAATAATCCGAGTTGTTTACATTGAAAATGCTAAAGATTGCTTTTGGAACGACAAAAAAAGAGAAGGTGTACGTGACTTCGTTGGGATATTTTTCATAACTACCGTATTTTCCTCGTTTTATCAAACAAGCACAAAAGTCATATCAAGTATAATTTGATAATTACTACTAATCGAGCACGTGCGATAATGCAAACGTATATTACACATTCAATTGTATAAATAACGAAGTTTAACAATAAACGCGAGGGCGTAATCGTAAACCGTGGAACGAACTCGAACGAACAACAATTACAAGGCTGATAATCGTCGATATACAGCAAATAATAAAATATAAGTTGACCTCGCTCGCAAACCGCATTCGCTGAACGATCGATATCTCTGTATATGTTCGCAGGGGTCAGTAACCAGACGAGAGAGAGCAGACCTAATTCGTTCAATCTACGCCAGCTAGATTGCAATAGACTCTTGTGTACTGGGAAAAGAAACAATAAAATTCAACTGCAAGCGAACGCAACAATGTTATTATTCTTCGCCGCATTTTCGCACTCTCATCCTTTTTTTTGTCTCCCTCGATTTTTTTTTTTTTTGCTTTTGTTGCTTTATTTCTGGCTCTCGTTCGAAATAACCAAGGTGCATCGCCTTGCGGCAAAGCGGCCCTCGCAGCGGACTTTCACTCGGCGTGAGATGCGAATGACCTCCCGTGACTTGGCCTCGTGAATAACTTCTCTGCTCGTGCTTGTTTTCAACGTGGATTTTACGTAATTGTTTCTCGATCGCTTCCTCAACTTGATTTCTCGCTCTTGTAAGCTTCTTTCGCGCGTCGTGAAAGTATCGATTGGATTTTTTTTAGAAATGAAACGCTTTTTTTTACGGTCTACGTCAGTCTTCATAATAACTATCTAAAATAGAAAAAATAATTATGCTAAGACTCACGCGAGTACTGGATAAGATAGATATTTTTGCATTGGAATGTTTATGTTCTGTCACGTTTTGAGTTATCGAGAAAGTGGAAAATAAAATTAGAATGAGTAGACTTTATCCAAATAAAAATGAATCGATGTTTTTTTTTCAAATACTATTAATTTTCGTAAAGTACAAAAATAAATAAGTAGAACTAGATGAAAATGACCAAGATTATAATAGGAAACTTGCATTATGATAATTTTTGCGTTCTTAGGTTGTTACTTTGAGGCCATTGATACAAATAATTAAAGAAATCATGAATTTTTTTATTTTCTTCGATCGTTTACAATATACTCGTGTAAAAAATTGCAAATTGGAATGTAAAAATACATAGGCTAATGTTTTTTTTTCCAAAATAAATTAGTACGCAGCGACAATACTTTGAGTTCATACATGCATACAATAAATTAGTAAAGCGCAATAATTAATCACATTTATTTGATTCTTAATTGATTGATTAAGAAGTTATGTTTCTCGGCATCCTCCAAACTTCCAAGTTGCCTTTGGTATCGCCGATTGCTACCATTTCTCTGAAATAAAAATAAAAGTATTATTCATATGAGCCATTACAAAAAGTCGGAATAACATTGCAACAGTAAATGAAATACCGTTTAGGATTGAAACTCAAGCTACTGGCATTATCTCTATTCTCGGAATACAGCATTATTTTCTGCAAGGCTCGTCCATTCTTCACGTTGAAAAATTTGATTTCTGGACCAGCACCATAAGCCAAGAAGATGTCCTGATTACCAAAGTGCCACATCAACTGAACCGTAGTATTCTCCACTGTAATGACTCTCAAACTGGCCGGCTGAAATAGATTTATTTTGTTGTAAAATATATAGCTGATTTTTTTCGTTATTATAATGTTATACATGAAAGAAAAGAAATTTTGAATAATTCGCATTTGAAACAAAACAAACTATCAATTACTGCTCTTAGTATTATTTTACCTGATCAAAGTCATAAATTCTGATTTCCTTATCAGAAGCACAGGAAACAAACAAATTTTGTGTTGGAGCACTTTTGATGCATGTAACGTGACCTTTATGTCTGTCATATTCATCCACTACTGGGTCAAACAGATCTTCATCTCCTACAATAATTCAGAAGCGAGTTAGTATCACAATGAAAATCAATGCTCAATCGTATAAAGTTAATACATTACCTTCTATGGAAACTGCAGTGTCTATTTTACATTTGTAAAGTCCACCGCACAAAGTACCAACAACTAGCAGGTATTGATCTTTCGATGAAAAATCAAAACTTGTTATACAAAGTCCTGCTTCCTGTGCTCTCTCTTTAATCCCACCTGCACTCATTGGTCTGGCTTTTTCAGCAGGATTTTTTTCTTTCGTTATTTTGTAACTAGAACGAATGGTCAGCAGAATGTGAATTTATTTGAAATATACATTTGAATTTTATTCATGTAGTATAAAAATTGTACCGTTTGTTCAATGCAGCTTGTGTAAAATTCACCATTAGCTTGTGAATAAAAATGTAGCCTTCAGCGCTAGATGTCACCAAAGCTGAGGCTCCTGTTAGAATTCTTTGATTCCACTGAATTTGCGATACCAAATCACCATGTGTGCAAACTTGCAGTGGTGTTACTGATGATTCATCTCTTAGATTCCATACTAAAACGTCACCTGAAAAGCATTCAAGTTTTTGCAAGTAAAGAATAAAAATATCTCACAAAATGAAGCAAAAATCTTTTTACCATTGAATAAGCCAGCTGCAATGATTGAAGGTTCCTCCGGATGATAAAATAATGATGTGACACAAGAAGAAACTTCCAAAGTTTTGCTTGGCTCTGACATCAACAGATTATCCTTTGAAATGTTGAAGAACTGAATTTTTGTTAAATCATTGCACCATGTTTCATGATGAGTCGCACTGTGGCCTACAGCTAAAATTCCACCCCCAGTACTCCAAGTTATACAACTGATTTTACCCTGGAAAGTAAAAATGAATCAAGTTCACTTCTAGTTTTTCAAAGCTATATACTGATTTTGTAATTACTTACTTTGAAGTCTGACATTTCTAAACTATTCAGTCTATTGATTAACTGCACATTAGTAGCAGGCTCTCCATTGCTTCCCAGATCATAATCATCAAAAGCATTGCTACCATGTTTTTCGTCTAAAAATTGCAACACGCCAGGTGTAATACGTTTTAAGAAATCAGCTAAACTGTCATAATTGTAATCTGGAGTTTTCAATGGCTCTTGGATGGTTTGTGTCTGGAAGCAAAAGAATAATCAATCAAACATCAATACGAAATTGTAACTTATTTTCAAGCAATTACCTCGATACTTTTCTTCTCCACGACTTGTACCTCTTCTTCCTCATGAACTACGATCTCAGTTTGAACGTTTGCAAAGGTTTGAGACCTGCAATTGCGATAGTTCATTAATATTTGAAATTATGTATATAAAGTAACCTATAAATTAAGTATTTGGAAAAACACTAACTTCTCATTAGTTTCTTGACGTTCAAAGCCTACTGCATCTTCAGTTTTGTCTTCGAACATGTTTGATGGATAAAATTTAACAAAACAAATAATATTAACTATAAATAGCTCCAAAACTACCTAACCTGCAACTAGCAAAATTTTTAGTCAATAAATTGTACCGTAATATTTTATAGTGATATTTCTAACTGTATGCACATACTATTAGTGATTATTTTCTTATCAACTACAAAAATATGAGATAGTAAATTTATATCAGTACTTGTTTTTGAGCGAAATAAGAATTGAAATAAATGATTAATGCAATAATATTACTTGTAAGCGCATTTGCCGCCTTGCCGGCAGTCTTGTGTTTTTATGTTACCGACAGAAGTTCTACATCATCGACTGATAAAATCAATCGGAATTTATTGAGCGCGGAAATTTTGAATCAGTATTGCTTATAATAGATACACTGAAAATGGCATATTTCATCTGACTTAATTCTATTAATATAATTTAATTTCTGATAACAAATGGTTAATATTTGTAACTTTTTTTTCAAATAAAACAGTTGCAAAATTCGTAAAACTTCCTCTCTAAATGTAAACAAAAAGTGTTGATATGAATTTTTCAACGTTTAATTTAGTAGGCGAATCACGTGTGCCGTAATGTGCATAAATTTGAAAAGTGGACTTTGTATTTTTGTATATTCTTGCACACATTTTTTAGATATCAATTGATTAGGAATTTTAATAATAACAAACATCTGTTACGTTTTTCTAGTACTAAAAAATTTACATTGGTATTTATTTAATCTTACATTTGTTGATAATCGTTTTATTAGAAGGGAACTGTCTTTATTTGAAAAAAATAAGGTAGGTGAACCCAATATGGGACTATAACCAATATGGGACTATCATCGGTTTTGATATGTTCGCGATGCTT
>JAWWMK010014891.1:0-21425 GCA_035047105.1 Galeopsomyia nigrocyanea
TTGTTTATTTCCATAGCAACGCTGCATGGCGACTGTTTATTTCTTTCGGACAAAATTATTGATCCGATTTTCTTTTAAAAATACAATTTTTGTCAAATTTTTCATCGAGACGACCGTACTTCGCTTTCTTAGCTAATAATAAGCTATTAGCCGCCGTATGAAGGTCCTCCGTTGCGTATTTTCGGAGAAAGTAGGCCCCAAAGAAAAAGTCGGTAAAACAGAGGTATGGCATCCCCTTAAAATCTTAGTGGCGGTGTTAGGTTCTCGTACCTTGTATAGTAAATGGAGAAATTTTTCTCCCTGATTTCGCGTCGAGTATAGGTATGATAATGCGGTAACAAAAATATGATTCGATAAATTAGTTTTGTAGCATTGCATTGATTCAGTTTTGACTCGTTTGATTAAACCGATTCTTTAAAATATAAATTTTTGAAAATTCGCCCCGGATCGTAACATTGAGCTGTCATTCATTTTCAATTGTTTAGCCACATAAGCAAATCTTTTATTGTCCGTAGTAACCTAATTTATCGTGTATTCTGCATATTGTATCTAATTTGTAACTATATTGCAGTTACAGTTGTAATAGTTTACAATTATGATGCTAATTTATATTGTTGCATTATAAATTGCGCGAAATAGTAATAGTGTAATAATTAGAAGTGCGCACAGACATCCAGCATAGAGATTTTTCAGGTTTGTTTACACAAGGCTAAATAATTGAAAACGAATGACAGCTCAATGTTATGAACCGGAGCAAATTTTCAAAAATTTATTTTAAAGAATCAGTTTTATCAAGCGAGCCAAAACTAAATCAATGCAATTCTACAAAACTGCTTTATCGAACCATATTTTTATTATCCTGGTATCATACGTACTCGACGCGAAATCAGGGAGACAAATTTCTCCATTTACTATATATTTTAGTGTGCTACATATATATGTGTGTGTAGAGGGACCTTAAGATCAAGCAGCGAATGTCCATCAACACCTCATTAACGAAGGCATCTGATAAACACGAAGGAAAGCATCGCCGCGTCATTCGCGCTCAGCTGGTTCAGCGAATGGCTCATTAGCAAATCGCAGCAGCAGCAGCAGCAGCAGCAGCAGTAGCGCTTAGCAGACGGGCTAAGTTGATTATATAAAAGCGGCGAAGTAGCGAAATTCGAGTGAGAGCGGAAAATCGCGGCGCCTCGCTGCTGTTGCAATGCGCGACTTCATGTGCAAACTCGCTCGAATTTGTTTACTTTCTCGCCGAGCAGTAGACGCCTATACCGCGATAATCCGCTGCCGCCTCGGCGAAAAACAGCAATAAAACTTAGCCGTCTGTTCCGCTTCCTTCAAATGTCATCGACTGCGCGATTTCTCGTAGGCAATGTTGCCAATGAAATGACGAGCAGCCAACTGGAACCGGAGGACACATCGCGCGGATCTGAGCGCTGTCAAAATGCCGCGGCAGTGGTTCAGTTCGAACGAGACTGCAGCAGCCCGAGCCACTGTGCGACGCGACGGAGTTTTTGCGTAAAGGTGAAAATTGTTGGAAATAGCGAGAGTCAGTTGAGTCGGGCAGGATGTTACATGCTAGATATTGGTCTGGCACGCAACGGCTGGTGAAAAGGAGCGCGAGCTTGGAGTTTTTCATCGGCCAACCGAACGTTCATTGGTCTACCGAATGCAAGAGCAATTACAAAAGAAATTTGGCGGCCGGCAAAGGAGCGACAAAAGATGCCTGCACTCGATAGCGATATCGCTGCGCGTCCTTATGCAACGAAGCTCCTTACGGCCGCCAGTGCGAATGCGAAGTTTCGACATTGAAAATTAGCGCGCGCTCGGCTGAGGCAGAGAGGATGTCGTCACTAATTTCATTTGCTTTTTGAGCTAGGCCGCAATTTTGCTACAACTCAACGACCTATCTCGCAAAGAAACGAATGAGATAATGCTAATGTAAGCCCCACTCACTTGCACTCTCCGCGACAATGATTTAACAACAGCTGTATGAAGCTGTATTACAAGGACAATTTCAATGGTAAATTGCATATTCAGGCTTGTTTTGACGCCGACGAGCGAACTTTCTGCCAATCGTCTATGGAAAAGTATCGAGCACTGAAATTGGACCAAAGAGCAAGGAGCAAGACTCTGGCTGCAGAGCAAGAAAAGTAAAGAGAATAATGATGTAAACGTGCAGGCTTACGAGCAGGTCTGTCACTGGAGAAACGAAGAGAAGCAGCGGCGTGAAATCTGCGACGGTGGCTGCATCACGGGGATGCACTGACGAGCGATGGAGCGCGATATGTAATAGGTAGAAGAACGCAGCAAGGAAAAGTGGTGTGCGCTCGGTGCACGAACAACTGAACTGCGGCGGCGAGGCGGCGCGAGCGAGAGGCGCGCGCCGTGCAGCCGTCGACTCGAGTGGGAGGAGCAGTGAGCGAGCTGGTTGCGTAGGTACACTCCACACTCCACGCGTACTGCTACACATGCGCGGGGGGCTCCGGGCTGTTTCTTCCATTGACTGGCCAAATACGTTGTGGCCGAGCCGAGGCGAGGTGAGGCGAGGTGAGGCGAGGCGGACTGGTCCCTTTTGCAGACACCTCGCATTGATGCAAGTTCGTCACTGAAACGCTAGGGATGTGCACGCGGCAGCAATGGAACGAATAAGCCGTGAAACGAGCTGAAATTTGGCGGTAATGCGCTCTACGTAGCTACACTTGCACACACACACACACACACAAATGGCTAATGGAGAGAAAGGTTGCTCTCGACTGGCGCGCTCGCGCTCTAGAGAGTCGAGTAGTCTTTTATGATGCCTAACGGCTCGAAGCTGCTGCTGCTGCTGCTTCGCTCGCCAGCTGCTCAGTGCTCGGCGTGCGCAGGCCTGCTTGCCCGTCCGCGCACTTTGTATTCCTCGGCTAATGTCCGCTGAATAAGTAGCGAGCGCCTGCAATCGATTACGATAATGCTCCGCTTCGCATAAACATCCAGTGAAAGTATCGCTTATCCCGCTGCCCGCGTGGGCGGCATTGTCATCGTCGCGTCCTCGCGCAACCATCCGCCCAGCTCCCTCCCTCTCTCTCTCTCTCTCTCTCTCTCTCGTCTCCTGCAGTTTGCTTGCTTTACACTCGAAGCCAATCTGCCAATTGGCTTACTTTCTAATTACTTCGATGCGAGAGATAAAACATCCGAGTGCGCTCGGTGCCGATCATTCGATGCAGTGAAAAGATAAGAAATCGCAGCATCGGCGAGCAAAACTGGCGCTCGATTTTTCGCGCTTCGACGACGATCCCCTTTGCGTAACTTTCCATTTGCCAGTGTCATTTCGCAAACAGCAATCCTTCCAACTTCCACATTAAACGAGATTGAAAAAGCCTCTCGAAACTTTCATCAAGTGCTTGTTGAGTTGCAGATTGTAAGTTTATCCAAGGCGTTTCTACATTGCAAGCTCGGCCAAACACTCGCGGGTATTTACAAATGAGAAAACTAATGAATTACATCAGCCAAATTAATCAGTCAACATAAGAATAATAATAAACGGTAAACCGGGTAATTCGTGGTAATTCGTGGTAATTCGTGGTAATTGGTGGCGCCTAGAGCCATCTGCAAATGCAACCGCATGACGCTAGAAAGGATCGTTAGATCGCTGCATTACCCAGAATAGCTGGAGCTTGCGGTCTCTACTTTACCGGCTGCCGTAGGCAAACTTTGGCCTCGCAAATTTCCATGCGAAATCTATGGGGCTCTCAACTAATTGACGTGGGAATGTGAGATGCTCGTCCGCGCGCGAGTGGCTGCGAGTGGCGACGAATTAGCGAGGTAGCTGCGAGAGTGGCGACTTGCGGCGCAAGATGGGAGGCCGAGCGCGAGAATGACTGTAGGTAAGACGGCTTGGGCCAAGTAACGGGAACAAAGTCGGGCTGCGCTCGCGCATTAATATAATAGCGTGTGCACTTGTTGTATATGTGAGCGCGCGCTCGCACACAGAGACACAGAGACACAGAGACACGGCCGAGAGCAGCCGCATTTTCCGAGGCTCAATCTAACAGGTTGTCGACGGCGCGCCTGCAGGCCACGCCAGATTTGATGCACGAGCTCCCCGGGATGCTGCTACTTTTTCTTCCTTGTTTAATGGCTAGTCGCTCCTCGCCTCCCTGCAATTCCCGTCTCAAGGCATTTTAAAGAGACGCCAGCGATTTTCGCCTAACTCGCTCGCGCTCCTAATAGATTTAACATTTTTCAAAGAACGCTCGCGTCATGATGTTTCTTTCGGAGCCAAGTCGAAGCATGACTAAATGCTCTGAATCTTACAGGTTGTCGCGAATTCGTGATCAGCAGCAGTAGCAGCAGCACGAGCGCGGCCGCCAACAATTGCGCGCTTTTGCGCTCCAACGATTTTCAAGGCCTTTTCGGCGTGCGGCACATATGCACTCTCTAATAGCAGCTTCAAATCGACTCGCTCGATGACATCATTCGAATTGGAGCCTCATTTGTCCGTCAATGTCCAATCGGTTTTCGTTAGCGGCTCGTCAATTCCTCCTTAGTCACTTGGATTTCGAAACTGCTACCTGTACTTTACGTATACATTATCCGCGGAGACGAGCAATCGCTGCTGCGGCCGCTGCGCATATAATTGACTCGATAGCTCGCTGCTGCGTCCGCCGTAATAGCACTACTCGACGTTAGGCTGATAAAGCGACGCTCAAAAGAAACCATTCGGCGCTGTTGCTTACAAAGGACTGACAATCACTGCACTGAATAACTCACTTTTGCTTGTGAATCCTCGGAAGCAGAGCCGCCGCCGCCGCCGCCGCTGCTGCTCTTGTCCCGGCTGGAGAAGCGGTTCTGCGCAAACAGAAAAACAGACGACGTCACTTTCCTTTCGATCGTTTAGTTGTGTAGCCGCGGCACACGTGCGCATCGGCCAGTTTAAAAAATTAATCACGCCCGGCGACGCGACGTGATGCATCGCCAACGAATGCGCCACACGCTCGCTCCGTTTTCTTTCTCCTTATGCTCCACGCTCATTCATTAGCTCTAGTTTACCTTTGTCGTAATTACAAAATTACGGATAGTCATTCCAAGTGCGTGAGGCATAGCCAGCTGTGGGAAAAAATGCTTTGCGTATTGTTTTCTTTCTTCCTGCTTTTTTTTTCTGATGACGTGACCGATGCGCACCGCGGAATCTTAATGACGCGGCAGCTATTTTAGAGTAATTTGCTGGCGATGCCTACGCCTATAGGAAACGAATATCAATTGCAGAATTGGAGCACTTTGAAGAAGTTTGAGATTTACCCCCATTTTAGCGACGAACTGTCGGAAGCGCTTCATCTCGGCTGCTGCTGCTGCTGCTGAATCCTCGGGCTTCCCCCGAGAAGCTGAAAGATCGAGCACTCGCGCGCGCAGGCACACAAATGAAGTTCACATCGTCAGCAGCGGCAGCTGTTCAAACATCGACGTTCCGCAAACAACGCGGCACACGCGAGAGCCGGAAGATTCACAAAAACAATGGCGCGCAGAGTTTTTTCCCGACAACAACAACAACAACAATCAGCACAATACGAGCAACAGAACAATAAAAGCGCCGTGCGAGGCGTGCGATCACGCGAGCGTCCGAGGCGCGACTGCAGCTAGCGGAGACTGCGAGAGCGCGAGTCAGCCTCGTCGCCTGCCTTTATCTCGCTCGCTCGCTCGCTCGCTCGTGTTCTTCCTGCCGATAGCGGCCTGATGCTCGTAGTCGGCGTATAGGAAATTCCGCAGTTTGTTTTGGCGCGAGGAAATGTCCAATTTCGGCGAGAGCCAGCAAATCAGTGGGTTAATTGGCCCAGGCATTTTCGAAAGCGACGAGTAAGATCAAACTCGCGAGGCTCGCCGCATTAACGATGCTCCATGCGCGTCATGCAGCAGCCATTGGAATTTACAAATGTTTTCAAAGCCAAGCGTCGACATGTTTATTCGTTGATTAGCGTCACGTGCCGCAGCTTTGATGCTCATTTTCAGCCTCTGACTATTTGAATTGCTAATGCTGTTATCATAGCTGTGGCAGTGCGTGTGAATGCGGATCGGGAGCGCCTGACATAATATCATTACATAATACAAACCCGTTAGCCGCAACTCGGCGCCATGCCATTCGATAGGCACCGAATTCGAGCCCCTGGCTTTGCAATAATCCCATCGGCGCGTCCGTGCAAACCTCGAAATCGCGCTCGAATCGATAATACATAACATGCAACTCAATGCCGTCAAGACTGATCCAGCACGGCGGATGCGCTCGTGCATTGGACATCGCGATGAGTAATCGAAGGCGCTGCTGCGCGATATAAGCTACGCGACGAGCATTGCTAATGCTGCTGCTGCATTCTTTTTTACGCATACTTCTACGTGCATTTTACGACTTTGTCGCGCCTCTCCGCTCCGCGCTGCATCTTGAACGCGCCAATTTTTACGAACGAACGAGCCGAGCGTGTCGAATCGCCATAACAATGCAAGTCGGCAAAAATGCCCGCCCGATCATAGGAATCTTGGCATAGAAACTCGAAGCGCTGCAGCGCAAACCGTACACGCGCACAACTGGTTTTCAAAGCAGCACTCTATTCAAATTTCACTTTCGTTCGTACATGCGTGCGTATAATTACGCAGCAGTGTCAACTGTCGCCGCCGCGGCAATGCAAAATCAACCAACTGCACACGCACATCAGTCACGAACGTCGAACGGCTATCTCATCAAATACTCACGTGCGGAGAATTCGTGCTTTCGCTGCTCGTCGCCGTGTTCGTCGTCGTCGTCGTCGTCGTCGTCGTGCTCGTGCTCGTAGCCGTCGTGCTTGCAGCAATCTGGTTCCGGTTCTCTATGACTGTTTTTATCTGCTCGAGCACCTACAAATCAATGATTGCACGGTTAGTCCAATGGCCATGCGCCGGATTGATCATTGGCTTTCCCTACTTACCCGCAGCGATATCCGGTGCTTTTGCGAAGGTTGCGAGGGTTCCTTGTTGTGCTGCTCCGTTTGGTGGCTGCTGCTGCCCGCTTTGCCCGTTCGTCGCTGCAAAATGTCAAACAATCCTCACTGTAGCTCACTTCTCTACTGAGATCAGTTGCAACTACGAGCGATGTCTCGCGAATTTTAATCACGCCGCTGTATGTTGACGAGCTGTTAATTGATATGATCTCGGTACGTGTGTTGGTGTGTGTGTGCAATTAAACGTTGTAATTTCACAATTAGAGGTAGAAAGTGTGAAAACAAAGCCGATGTGTGTACTGCAGGAGTGAGTGCGCAATTTATTAAACAGAGTAAATAGGAGGCGCTCGTAGAGGATAATTCGATTGGGAGAGGTAATGCAGCTGGAGCTGAAAATGTGAATGAGTGGAGGCGAAGATGAGAGGAGGGAGGGAGGGGAGAAAAAAGGAAAAAAGGAAAAAAGGAAAAAAGTGCAGCGACAAGGCGAAAATCAGCGTTCAGCGTTCCGTTCTGATAGGCGAAGAAAGTCAGCGCTCCGCGCGAGTTTTCCTCGTTACTTATAGACTGGCGCTGCGTGTGCGCATGCATGATATTGCATGATGCATCGAAATGCAGTCGGAACAACGAAATCGCGTTGGGCCTTTCTCCTGGACGCTGGCAGTGGAAATTCACCTCGAGGCTGCTGGGCTGCAGCTTGAGGGAGGAGAGCGGCCTCGCGTGCAGGGCCAGCTCGCCGCCGGGGAAGACGCTGTCGTGCGAGACGGACAGCTGGGCGCTGTTGCGCTGCAGGTTGGCGAACGACTCCTCGAGGCAGTCCCGGCGTCGTCGCAGGAACAGTCTGAAATCGGGGAGAGCCGAGCCAGTGATCGGGCCGAATGAGGAGGGACTGGGGCCTTATTCGCCAATTTTTTACGCAACGTAACGTTATTTTAAAAACACTGGCGTTAATCGATATTAACAATGCTTTAACCCCGTCTTTAACGATATTCGAGCCTCCCATTTTCAATAAAACATGCATTTTTTGCTGTCTTATCGAAAGTTGAAGGCCGTAATATCGCTTACGAATTGTCAGTATCGAACGATGCCATACAATCAGTACTTTTCAATCTTGTTCTAACGCATTCGTTATCGGTTGCATCTTCACTAGCATAAATATTCTTTGATCTATGGAAGAAATGTTCTGAATAATGATTTTTTTATCAATAATGTAAATTTTAGTCACAAAAATCCACAATTATTGGCGTTAAATGAAATTCATGCTGAAATTTTGTTTTAAAATCCTTTAAGAACGCACCCTTTAGAGGGGTGCCTAAAAAATCGTAATTAACTTATGAATATCGAGGATTTTGGGCGCAAATAGTGCGTTGTCTTGAAATATTGCAATTATCGCCAGCGTAAACCGTAATTCAAGCGAAAAATTGAGCGATATATCGGCGTTAAGTGCCTTGAACGCGCGCAAAAAGTTAGCGTAGAATAAGGCCCCTGGTGATTGGCGATGGGAGCAGCGGGGCACTTACCGATCGCGCTCGCAGGCCGAGTCCGTGAGCAGCTCGCTGGCGCTGCGGCTGCGCAGCTCGTCGGGCCGGCCGGCGGGGTCCCGCAGCGTGACCTCCTCCCGGTCGTGATGGCGCATCGCCAGGCCGCCCAGCTCGGCGCTGCTCTCGAGTGCGCCTTCGCCGCCGGGCCGTGAGTCCGCCGCGCCCCGGCTCTTCTTGCGGAAGATGCGCCTGAGGCCCCGCAGCGGGTGGAAGCGCCGCTTCTTCGGCTCTGTCGGGCACAAACACCCCATTATCACTCTCTCACTCTCTACATGCATGCGTTCGCCGGTTTTTACTTGAGCTGCAATTGCCGCAACGGATTACAGCCAGTCGTTACGTGAGCTGATAATTGCTATCAGGCGCGCGCGGTTAATCTAGAAAAACTGACTGCAGCGCGCCGCGAACCTGCACGAGAGGTGCCTCGCGTTGCGTTGACAGGCACGTTGAGAGCACTGCGAGCAAGCTTGCAACTATAATATTTGCAGGCGGCAATGTAGCCTCGGTATGCGTATAGGCGAGCCGAGCCTCGAGTCAACGACGTTTTAAGATCGTTAGATTGAATTATCGGCCGGACGAAAGCTTTAATATCCGCCGTGATATCGAGCTTATTATCTCAAGCTCGCCCAGCTTGACAATCTAGCTCGACAATAAGCGATATGATACTGATCGATTTGGCCATTCAATGCGGTTATGCATGGCCCGCTCGTTGACTAATGCTAATGATGAGTTTGGTGAAAAGCTGATGGCGGCAAGTGTGCTTGTCAGCCTACTTTATTATACGAGCTGTCAAGTAATAAGTTTTCAAACACTCGACGCAGCTGTTCGAGCAGAGTCAATAAGCCGTGTTACTCGCGTGGCGATCGAGGCTCGCTATTGGTCGCGCAATCAAGCCGAATCAGCAGAGTAAGTGTAAAAATGGTGGCATGGAATCTTAAGAGGTTGTCGAAAAGCGTGCAATTACCGTCGAACAAGTCGTCGAACGCGTCGAGCATCGTTGAACTGCACACGAACTTCACTTATAGAAAGCCAGGCAGGCAGGCAGGTAGGCAGGCAGCTCTGGAACGACTGTTGACGCGATCGACTTTGCGCCGATAATGGATTCTATCGATAAGATTAGTTGTGACGCTGCTCGCCGATCGCGCAGGCGAGGCAAGTGCGCACTAAATTGTTGCATCGCGAGCAGCGTCGCGCGGGCGCGCAGGGAGGAATTGCCGTAGGCGCTGGCGCGAGTAGCACCTGAAGTGCAGTGCAGTGTGTATATGCACAACTAAGTACCGTTGGAGATGCAACTACGCATCGATTTTTCCATTGTTCGACGTACCTGCGTGTCTGCCTGCGTGCAATATACTCGAGTAAGCGGCAGCTCTGGCAGATTATATTATACAACGATCGATTCTCTCGAGCGCGCGGCCGAATTCTCTGCACTGCACGCACGCCCCCCTTATTCTATTCGCTATCGCTACTCTCTCATTTTCGCGACTACCGTTAGCAAATAACAGCCCCGACGACTTATTTATAGCCTCCTAGCTGCAACAATTTGTCCGAAAAACATCGTAATATCGGAAGCTTCCTCTTGACAAGTAGCGCTTATATTACTCGTCACTTGCATGAGGTTCTCTCTCATTTTTTCCTCTTCGACGAGGAGTTGAGGAGTTGCGTTGAGTAGCAAGCAATTGTTTGTGATTTTCGGGACACATAGATATAACGTGTGATCGCGCTGTGTGTGTGCACACATGTTTATAGTTGTACTCTCCCACGCGAGCAGCCCCCGATTAATACAGGCCGCTCGATGATTGCTCGTTAGGTCCGTTACACGTTACTTCAACTCGTCTATCCAAGTTGGCTGTTGATCATCCTTCGGCCCACTCGAGTTCCGGTCGAGATGAAACGAGCGCTGAAGCTGGCTGTTGGGCCAAGCGATCGATCGCGTGGTCGCAACTAGAGGGCCAAAGTTATGGTCTGCCTGGTGCAGGGCTGAGCGCAGGCGCGTCGTCATCTGGCTGAAGCGAAGCACAACTTGAGCCGGCCCGCCGCGTGCGCACGGCGAAAAGTGGAACAGGGTCAGGGTCGAGCGCGCTGGCGAAAAGCAGAGCGAGCTGCGAGCTGCGAGCTGCGTGCTGCGTGTCGCCACTGCTCGCTCGCTCGAGTGCATTCGACGACTGCTCGCCTATAGAGCGACCGGAGCTTTAAAAGTGACCGGAGCGCGCGAGTTGGCCGCAACAAGCGAGCTGAGCCACGAGTCGAACGCTCAATGTCGCATCAATTCATCAATCAATTAGCAGCATGAGAGCAATCGTCGAGCTACTGACCTTTGGGCATGGAGTCGAAGGCGTGCTGCAGAGTAGTCGGGTAGTCGGGCGGCAGACCTTGAGGCCGTTGCTGCTGGTGCTGGTGGTGGTGCTGTTGCTGCTGCTGCAGGTGATGGTATTGGTTGGGCTGCTCGTCGAAGGGCGGCGGCGAGGCCTCCCTCATGCAGCCCATGAAGCTCAGCGGACCCGAGCTGCCGGTGGGCTGGGGGCCCTGGGCGCTCGCCATCGCCGCTGGCTGGGGCTGCTGCGGCTGCGGCTGCTGAGGCGGCTGGCCACTCGACGAACAAGCGGCGCTCGCCCCCTGAAACAAGTCCGTCAGCCAGTGCGTCACGTAGGTCTCGCCCAGGCGGCGCAACCAGATGCCAAACAGCGACGAGTAGCTGCTCTTCTGCTCGCGCTCGTCCGACGACATCAATCAGCCAGCTGGGCGCCTCGGCGGCGCCTGGGCTGCAGCTATTACGCGCGACGCGGATCGTGCACTGGATCGCAGTCCCAGCGAGGAGGATGCACCACGGACCGAGGACTGCCGTGCCGAGCGGTTGCTATAGCAACTGCGCCGCTGCAGCCGAGTTAGCATCTTAGGGAAGGGGTATCATCGATCGCACGCCGCGACCTTTGTCGGCGCGGCCTTGACCCTGCTGCTGCTGCTGCTGCTGCTGCATCCCCGTTCTAGCCCCTTTTCAATTTCACGCCCTCTATACGCAAATGCAACGAGGATGCTGAAAAACGCGTCTGACCCACATCTGGCAGTATCGATTGAAATTCCACAGCATTAAATCCGCGGCTGATTTGACAAAGCCGAGCTGATGATAATTCAATCCGACTGCTGAAAGCCGCGCAGCTCTCAAAGGGCTCAATTGAATTAATGAAAACTCGAGCATTTTTTATGCTGATCCCGCGAGTAATCCTCTTAGTCTCTGCTGCTATTCTTAACGCATTCTACTTTTAATTGAAGCGGCCAATATTATACCGAGCTGTTCCTCGTCCGTGGCTCTGGCCGTGCGCTGCTACTGCTGCTGGAAGAGCTTAAAATTAACTTTGAAAAAGACCTCGAGTCACATCGCGGCTGCAGCCTCAAAATCGAGCTGAAAATATAATTGACCAATGAAATGTGTAATTCGCACTCTTTTTGCCAGCTGCACGTTCGCGAGTAAACAGCTATAATCTTATCGCGAGCTTTTCACTAATATAGTTTGACGATAAGTGACAGTCGAAAAAGAGCAACACAAGCATGCACGGCTTTAATAGCGAGTTCTGCCAGTTTCCAACCGAGACTTAGTAGTCATGTGACTTTCCCTTTCGGCGCGAGATGGACTTGTTGCAATAGCGAAAATCGAGCTGACCCACTTCTGACTTTTGATTGCTATCTCGGTGATCATTGAAAGTAAATCAGTGCCTTTGGTCGCCGCGACAACGCGCGAGTTTTATTTGCTCGGACTATAAGTAGTTTTTTTCGTTTCTGTGTTTTGATTGAGCCGCAGCAACGCGAGCGATGGCGGTGAATCGATGGAGTAAAAAAACGCCGGTGAAATAGCAGCAAAAGTTCTTGCAAAGTAAGCGTTGGAAAATTGGAAAGCAAAATAAAATAGTATATAGACGATAATATGTTCGATCGGCCGGGATCCGGGCGGCGGGCACACGAGCATGGGGCTTTTCTTTTGGAGAAAGAAACACGAGGCAGCGAGATGAGACAAGCAGTCCCAAATGAGTTTAAAAGTTTGGCGGTGTGAGTTGCGATAAGGTTTTCACACTGATTTATGAAAGGACTGCAGCTGACGCTTATCTTATTGGACGCTACGTTATATACTTTTTTTCCTCGGCGAAGACAAAGAGGATAGACCGGATGAGTAGCAGCAATGGCTGGAAGCGACGACTCGTTTGGTATGACACCGTTTATCTTATCAATATGCGTAGGCGACCACATTGTAAAAATGGCCAGATCCTCGTGAATACGCAAGAGAAATGAAAGATATGCGCGAGATGAGGCGATGCTGTTGGCATCGAGAGGGAAAGAGAGATGATATCTTACCTTACACGGTGAGCGACATCTAAAGTGGAGCGCGCGTAGGCCGAAAATCTGAAATCAGAGATACAAAGCGTGAGCATGAGCATGAGCATGAGCATGAGATAGGTAGTTTGTTGGTGTTACTGAGATAGCTGTACGAGAAAGCAATTGAAAGAGAAAAGTAGGCGGAAGGAAGTCGAGGGTGGCGTAAGGAGAACTCATTAGCCGTAGCCTCAGATAGACATCGCATATCTAAAAGACAGACGGCGCTGGCGGCGGCTAGGCGGTAAGAGAAAAAAAAGACTCGAAGAAGGTCTCCGTGAGAGAGTGTTGGAGTGACGAGTAGGAGAGAGAGAGAGAGAAAAGCCGACGCCCGACGAGTCTCCTCTGCTCGCTTTCGGCCTACTCTGTTATATTTATAAAGGAGTGAACGAACGCATCGGAGCCGAGAGCCTCTCTCTCTTAGTCTTTCGCTGCCGAGTACGAGAGCGATTTCCTCTCGGGATTTCTTTGTCCGCTGATTTTCGCGCGGTGATTATACCAAAAGGGAGAGGAGGGTCTTTTGCTCGAGTCGGATACGTTGCTCCGAGTAATAGCTCTGTCTGATTTTCCTTCTCGGGACGTTGTATCCTCGCCGCGGATACTTATACTTTGGCTTGCTTCTCCTTGGCCCCCGATGCGTCGCTCGTACGCCGGCTTTTCGAGGGTCGTTGCACCGGCAATTCGCTACTCAGCCCCTCTCACTTTCTCTCTTTCTTCGCTACTTCTCGAGAGCCGCTGCTGCCGCTACTGCTGCTGCAGCTTTTTATTAATAGCTAGCCCGCGCCGTGTCATTTGTCGCAACCAAACAAACTCTATTTAAAGCTCCCTCACCAAATAACATTCGATCACATGAATAAGCCTACCATCGGATTTTTCAGCCAACTTATAGCCGTTCAGCTGAAAATGCGAGTTCATTGTCCGAAGAATGTTCCATTGCAAGTGTTGCGGCCTTTGAAGTTGCTGGCAGCGCGGAGTCAAAAGTAACAAGTGAAAAGTAGAAAAGAAAAGCCGTAGGTTGGCCTGAAAAAATGGTCGCTGGCGCATTGTCGGCTGCGCTTCCTGTGTAGGAGCGACTGTTCGTCCGCAAAACCGAGAAAGGGGCGAGCGAAACTCGGCTCTGCGGCATTGTTTATCTTGCGTGCTACATTAGCGCGGAGAAAAAAATACGTGCCGAAAGTCAAAATGAAACTAATAAGTAGCGGCGAAGAAGTGAGGAGCCATATACGTATGGTGTGAGCTTTAGTGACGCGGACATTATTGAAAGTAATTCCGGATGATTGACGCATCAAGCGGAATAAAAATCTGACGGGCAGAGCGAGAGAAAGAAAAACAAGAGGGAGAAAAAGAGAGGATAATGATCGGCGTTGGCGGCGGCGCGGGTCGATGTACTCGTGCAGCTTATGTACCGCCGCGGCCGGCGCACGTGTGAGTAGTCGAGCCAACTGCTGCGCCGAGGCGAGCATCGAGTTATGATAATGCCCCCCGCGGTCGCGCTCTCTCGCTGTCTCGCGCGTGAGAAGCCCGAAAGTGCTCAATAACTCGAAATTTGCGAGCAAATCACTGGGGCGCGCAGACGCCTGGTTCGACCGGATCGCTGGTGGCCAGCTGCCACGTAACGTACGCTCGCGACTGCTGATTCGATCAGTCCCGCTCGCTCGTGTTATCATCTCGGCAAGCGACGCCACCGGACGCCACGCGCACTCCGCACTAGGGCTACTTTCTGAATAAACAATCATTTGATTAGTAGACTAGCGGGCGCATAATCTGGCCCGCGCAGCACGCGACTCCCCTTGCGGCGGCATCGGGTTACCAATTTTTCGCGGGCGGCCTCCTCGCCCTGCCCCTGCCGCTCGTCGAAGGGAGCAGTCACGCCATGAGTCACGCTCAAATTGGTGCAAGGGCCAAGGACGCCGTTAGCCCTGAACTCGCACTGGAGGAGCCGAAGGAGGAAGTCGAGCTGCTTGGACTTCTGCGCTGTGATGCAAAACGTGTGGCTCTCGCTCGTCGTCTATTCGGGGAGGAATGCCCGATACGCAGTTTCGTATAGAGCTCTCCCCGCGAGCTGACTAGGCCGAAGCAGCCTCGGAGCCGCAGCTCGAGTCGCGAGTGTAGTGCCCGAGGAGTCCGCCTGGAATTTGTGTTGAGCTGGCGGAATCGTCGTGGATGACTCATTGACACGCTCGCGCCCGCCCACCGTCGACACGCCGCCAAACCCTCCTCATGCACACCGCGCGCTGCACAAGAGCTGTCAGATCGATTAATAAATGCCGCGGCAGTTTTTCCAAAGCCGCCGCCAGGCCAGGCGAAGGAGCAAGCTTTCGAGCGAATTAAAAATAGCCGCGAGTGAGAGTGCGAGGAACAAGAGGAGAGAAAAAAAGCTCGACTCGGCGGCGGCGACAAACATAGCTCGCTCTCTCGACAGCCGCATAAAGGAATTGTTTGCAAGTGGGTCGCTTTATTGTTAATCCTGCGCGCAGCTGTGGCGTCAGCGAGTGCAGCAGTGCTGTCGATATGGCGACTAGCAAAGTTTCGCACGCTGGCTGATTGTAAGAAAAGAGCTGGCGCTGCTCGCTGTTTATTTACATGCGGCTAATGCGCAGTCAATTCGATTGGATAGGCCAACAACTTGAAGCTCGTCTTTGTCTGGCTTTGTTTGCTGCGGCAAAATCCGAGATGTACGTGCGCCCGATTAACGAGAAATATAACGAACCGGTCTGGAGTCTCGGTTCGAGCCGTAAAACCGTTATGCACTCGAGAGAGTATAGGCGGCGCGGCGCGGGCGGAGGAGGAGGTGCTACTGTGCACTCGCTCGTGCTCGACTCTCGGTGACCGGCTACGGCGCGCCTTCCTCTCACTCGCGGCTCTTCTTTGTGTGCAGCAGCAGCAGCTTCGAGTCTATAGCGTTTCGCTAATAATCCTTGCTTTTCGAATGCATCCAACTGAATTGCTCATCAAATGCCGCTCATGTAATCGGCGACTATTTATAGGCGGCAGGCAGGCAGGCCGGGCGGGCGGAAATTTTCACGGATGAACGGCAAAACAACTTCCGTTCAATCTGCGGATCGAACGAGTGAAGAAGCCGCCGAGGCGAATTGGCTGGTTAATTGGGGCCCGAGGTTGGAGCGATTGCAGTGTGCAACTAGTTGATGCCAGTGACTTTAAGCAAAAATGGCCCGTCTGCAGCTGCAGTCGGCTCTGTATCGGCGATGTAGGTCAGGCTTATATTTAAGCTCCGTAGCCGAACCCAGCAACTCGTCGGAAAGACGAGGATGCTTCGATGAAAAGCAGATAGATATAGGGATAGAGAGAGAGAGAGAGAGAGAGAGACTCACGTTGACGAGCAGGCCGGCCATTTGACGAGTGACGAGCTGACTCGGTCGCACGCACTTCACACTGCACCGCACTATCGTCGACTCGACTCGGCCGACTATACTCGCTCGGAGCGAAGCCGCTAGAAGACTGAGCGCGAAAGGCTAGAAGTGCAGTCGGGCAGGCCAGGCGCTCCTCTTTGGAATCCAGCAGATCGGCGCTGCTGCTGCTGCTGCTGCTGCAGGCTGACTATGAGAGTCGATCTCGGCGCGGATTCCCACCGTAGTGTACAGTCGCAGCTAGTCGCAGGAGGAGCGCGCTCTGCACGACTCGCGCCAACGATCCGACAGCTGCTGGCTCCTCGGTGTCTGGCATACGTGCAGTGCATTACAGGTGAGATGCCGAAGCTGAGCGAGGCTGCAGCAGTGACCCAATTTGGGGCGAACCGAGCCAGCAGCTAGGTAGAACGGAGCTTGCGATGCTCGCGGCGGAGGAGAGCGCAGGCCAAGTTCAACGTACCTTGCCACTACCTGGCTGCTGCTGCTGCTGCTGCTGCGCTGCACTATAGATACGGAGAGCGCTATCAATCGATACGACTACGAGTCCGAGGCAGCCGAGCCAGCCGCAGCAGCGGCATGTAGTAGGGGGAGGTCAGTGAACAGGGCAGCTTGACGGCCGATCGATCCTGCCGCGGCAGCGATCGTACTCTCGGCTGCACGTGCTGGCCGCCTACTCTGCAGCCCCACTCGAGCCTGCGTTGACAACGACAACGATGCTCCCGCCGCTACGCGCTTTCGCCGCCGAATATATCTTACACAAAGCACTGCATCATCGCACTCGCTACTATATACTTACGCAACGCAACGCAACGCTCGGCAAAGCCGCATTGATTCGTTAGCGCATAATCGCATTGTTACATATATTTTTCTCACGTTTGCCGACGCAGACATCGGCAGAGAATGCTCGCGCGCGTAAGATCATTATACGCAAACTCGTTAAAATATTCCGCCGCTCGCGCCGCGCCGCAGCGATCAAAGTCATTGGCTTGGTTTCTTATACACTGCTGCGCTGCTAATGTTGCTAATTAACCAGCCCCATCAGCTGTTTTTTATTGTCAGCTCGCAGTGTAGTAAGGGCCAATTGCAGTGATGCTGGCTCGGGACTGCAGTTGGGGAAGCCCGTGTAGTGCGCTGCTTGCGAGTGCCTTTTCTTGCGAGTGTCGGATTGCCGCTCGATCGCGCCAGCTCTGCGTTTGAAGGGGCCAATGGGCAGCCTTGCAAGTTCGGCCTGCCGCCCGCAGCAGCAGCAGCAGCAGCAGCCAGTAGTTGGGTTTTTTCGTTCATGTTGCGACGAGTCGTAGCTGTTGAAGAATGTACAGGCAGGAAATTCTCGACTGCAGCGCTGGCGGATAGTCGAACTAAAGGCTTCGCGGGGCTGCACGCTCTGCTTCAGCCGAGGCTCATTACCATCCCCCCTCGCTCGCTTTAGCGGCTCGTCGCGCGCAAGCTTTGTTTATTTAACCTCGCGCTCTCTCTCGCCTCTGCCTTTCAAGTCTCCAGTCCAATGAAATTCCACTCGGCGCGGCCCGCTTGGCTGGATCACGACTATGATACGAGTATCCAGCTACTTTCTCCCGCCGATATACTCTCTGACCTTTGACTGCTGAGGCTGAGCCGCCTCTTCATTCGGCCATTTTAGCGAGAAAGTGTGTGCTGTGTCGCCAGCTACCTAGGCACATGATGTGCAGGGACTTTCACTCGGATCGCCGCCGCCGCCGCCGCCGCCGCGCAGCTGCAGCTGAGACAATCAATGCTCGAATAGATGTAAATCTGATGAGAGAGCAGGCATGAGAAGAAAGTGGAAAAGACAAGGCACAGGTTGTTGAAACGGTTCAAAGAGATGATACCGAAGTATGGTCGTTTGGAGCACAGGCCGCGCTCGGAAGTTCGGCTTGCGTGTCACGCTAGAAAGCTCGCGCGGCATTTGGGGCTGAGAATAAAATTGCGAAAGCAACGAGGCGCGAAAAGGAAGCAGCAGCAGCAGCTGAAAAAGGCAAGAGGCGGCTGCGATGGCGGCAAGGAAGCAAGTAAAGAGGAAAGGGCTCAGTCAGGTGCTGCTATGGCTTCTGCCGCTCGCGAGCCATTGACTGCAGCAGCCCGCATGGGAATCGCTCGAACATCGCCGAGCAGAACTCAGCATCCTCGCGAGCTCAGCCATGCTAGTTACGGCAACAAGACAAGCGATATGGGCGAGCCCTTTGATGCAGCCGTGATCCGGCGTTGCGCAAGCAGTCCTGCACCTGCTAATTCGATCGTTCGATAAGTGCCTGCCTGCCTGCCTACGCGCTTCTTGCGCCACGGGGTGGTGCATCCGCTCATTTCTGCTGCTATAGCCAACTTATCTGACCAACATCCTGCTCGCTCACTACACGGCTCTCGGCCGATCCTCCGTTCTTTTTCTTTCTTTCTTGTTCCTCTCGCTTATTTTGCCTCCACCGAATCTCACGAGTATTGCGTCCAACTAAAACAATCTTGCAATCAGCCCAACTCTCATCGTTCCAGTTTTTTTATATGCATACGTCGAATCGTCCCTCTCCGCGCGCTCCATTACTCAATCTCGTCCTCATCCTGCTAGCTACGCCTTATTTTTTTGTGTGCTCGCTCGTTTCATTGTCGCCGTCGCCGCCGCCGCCGCCGCACTTACGCAACTATTTCGAAATATCGATCGATGCAATGTGCCTCGCGGACAACAATTCCAGTTCTTTTGTTCAACTGCCTGCCAGCCCGCCTGCCCGCCTGCCCGCGCCATCCTAAATTCGGCTATTCACAATTCATTTGACAATGGCAGCCTCTAGTTTTGTTGCCCTCCACGAAAACAACAAAAAGCTCCTCTACAAGTCTTTTTCACTCGATCAATTTAACGCTTCGGCACATAGATAACACTGGCCAGCATCATTTCCGCGCGCGTCTTATGTGCTCATATGATACAGTTACTCGACATACTTATTAAAGCTCCATATTAGGACTGCCAGCAAGCTCGCAGTATCATCTCCACTTCTTTTTTTCCTTGCTTCTCGCAATGCCTCGCGAACCGTCCACATTTCTTTCCATTCTTTTTTTTTTTAACTATTCAACCTTGTAGCCGAGCCGCCATGAGTCATGTTTTTCGTGCGTCCAACTACTAACAATCGAAAAATCGCTGAAAATCCGTTTGCTCAGCTGTGGAACGAGGCCACTCACGAATTTGATACGCAGCAGAAAATAAAAAGCGATGCTCGAAGGTGAGCGTAGGAGGAGCAACAAAAAACAAGCACCGAGCGAACGAATGCTTGCGCACGTGCAATGCACGAAAAACACGTGCTTTCGAGTAGCAGAGAGAGAGCGACACTTTAACGCGGAGCTTATTAGCTTAGCTTTTAACTTTCCACAAAAACATATGGAAATGCGCGGTTAATCTCTCCAGCGGCTCAATTAACAACGACAAAGCGTAAGAATTGGTGTTCGTGAGGCGTCCTCGTGAAAAAAATGAAGAAAAAAAGCAATTATAGAATTGATCCTCGAGCGAGAAGCTTGAGCAATCGTCAATTGTAATCGAAGCCGCTTGCGCATCTCTGGTAAAATTGGCATTATCTCGAAAACCATGTACAGGTACGACCTGACTTGCAACTATGCGCTTGTCGCGTGAGTGTATATAGACTGCGAGTATTTTTTGTTGAATTTTTCGACGGCGAGACAGAAAGTGTGCGACTGCAGCAGCAGAAACGTGTTTCACTTTCCGAGACAGACTGCAAGCCGGCCCGCGTGGAATGCGCGCACGTTACAAAAGAAAAAGCGCTTAAAGGCCAAAACAAAGCAACAGCGAGTGCGAGAAACCTGTAGAGGGAGAACTGGTTTGTTTCCGAACGAGCGTTTTGTAATGCTTATGCTTGCGATGAATGAAAGGCCACTGCTAGCCTGCACCCATTGCCAGTTCGGAGCACGAGCATATTAACGGCGCGCTATCGGCCCATCGCGGACCAACTCCTCCGAGGTTGCAACAATCGCGCAAACAAACGACCAAGAGGCAAGCTGCGTTGCTGCCACGCGCCCAACCGACTCCAACAGTACCAAACAAACAGACATAGCCTTGCCTGCGCGCTGCGACTTTACCTTGAAAGCAGCCTCGCTCTGGCGGATCCGCGCGACTCGACTCGACTCGCCTCGCCAGCCGAACGCCCGGATAGCACTCCCTTCTCCCTCGTCCTTGTCCTTCCTTCCTTCCTTCCTTTCTCCTCGACCACCACCTCCTCTTCCTTCTACTGCCCGCTGCTGCTGCTGCTGCTGCTGCTTCTGCTCCTCTTTCAGCCCAACTTTTCCTCGATCGGCTCTTCTCGGAATCACTCCAGCGAGCCCGAGACCAGGCCGCAGGACCCTTTCTAGGTTAGATTTTCATCGGTGCAGGCGCGATTCAACTCGGATCACGCCTCGCGTGTTATTTACAGGCTGTTGCTGCTTCACTCCTTTCCTTTGTTTACCTTGCCACGGGACCATAACCTGAACTCCTTGATCTTTCAATCGCGCAGGTTGATTCGCTCCTTCACAGGTGCATGGCGATTCCTCCATGCACGAATTCATTCATGGCAAACACTTATTGGCAAAGTGCTACCGGTTCAACAACAAACTGCGATCCAAAGATCAAATCGACAACTGCTGCACCAGTTATACGATCCGCCGCGCACGCGAGTCGCGTTGCCGCGGCGATACCAACATTCAACACAAAGCACTCAAAGCAGTACCTACAATCCTACATGATCATTCCATAAAACAACATCGCGATTCGATTCTTTTCTTCCTGATGGTTTCGCGATACGACAAATAAAGAAGTATACGCGATCAGCTCGTGATACGGCTGCTGCGTCGCGACCGACGAGCGAACGGCAACTGTTGTTTGATTCGCAGCCGCTTTCCAGTATAGTTCGTACTCGAGAGTTTGTATAAAGGATCTCACCGCTGCAAAACCGGTCGCCACTCGCCGCGGCCCGCGAGGGCAGACGCAGCGCTGCGGCGGAGAACCCTCACTACATGCGATAGTATTGATATAGCTATGGGTCCGTCGATAAAGCAGTTCGTACATTTTCAAAAAGCATCATTATTTCGCACAAACCGGAGAGCTTTCGGTATTTCATTAGTATTTTCTCTGGAGCTTGTGGCACAAGTAATCATCAACACCGATTTAATGTTTATTTTGATTTTATTGATTTTTTTATTATAAGAAACTTAATTTTATATATATATATATA
>JAWWMK010014912.1:0-21416 GCA_035047105.1 Galeopsomyia nigrocyanea
GATATGTCGTTTTCTTTATATCCTCTTCGGAACAAGAAACACCAGCCTTTTTTGAAGGTATGCCAAGATGAGATGTCATATTGACCTTTCGGTTCTGTTAACAAAAGTCCTACCTTGACAATGTAATTTGTAAGTTTATGATCTTTACATTTGCAATGCGCTGATGTCAAAACATGCTTTTTAGTTATCAGTGATCCGACGCATTCGTGTCTGTCTTCAACTCGTGTTTTAGATAGTTGATTTACATTATCTTTGAAACTGATAGAGGCTATGAAATCAAACTCGGTTTCCGAAACTATTAAGATTTTTCCAGAGGGTCCCTGGAGTGGATCTGCTTTCGACAATATTAATTGATTGCCTAAGGAACAGATAAGTCTAATGTGATAAAATGAAGTTAGAATAATTTTTCCATTTTGTATTAACTTACTTAAGATAGTAAACCAATAAACCAAGTGAAGTGCATTTATCATTTTAGTCATGAAGTAACTGTATGGTTGCTGAAAATAGACTAAATTGAAAAAAAAATCCGAGTTTGAATTGTAATTTTTACTAAAGTAATTTTCCAAGGAGATAAATAAATTTATAACCTCTAACTAATAGGCATAAAATTTACTTCTACAATACGTTTTTGTTACGTTTAGCCATGTGGAACTTTCCACTCATGATTCATTTTAAGAAAACAATTTTCAATATTGAAAAACATTCCTTTTTTTAAATTAAGTACTTTTAAAGAATCTACAACTTCTAACAATATCAAATATTTTTTCCTTTATGTATTCGCGATAAAGAACCAATGAATTCAATGTGGATGCATTTTAATTTTTGTTTTCATAAATAAAATAATTTTTTTCATATGAACACAAGTTATAAGTAAAACAATAAATGAATACGTGGTTATAAAAGATACTAACTGTAATGGTAACACATAATTTTTTATTTGAACTTCTGAAAAATACGTTCAATAATTATAATTGCCAAAAACATTGAAATTTACATTTTCCAAAAAAATATCCAGGTTTTATTTGATTTTCAATGAATTTTCGGTAGGGTAGAAGAGCAATATGGAGGTTCTGCTCATATGCCATGTTATAATGACCTTCATCGGGGCCTCTACCATGATTAATACCAATTATTTGATTCCTTTTGATGACTAGAGGACTACCACTATCGCCCTGAAAATATTGTAAAAGAGTATATATATGTATTTACTTTGTATGAATTCCATTTAATTATTGCGATGTTACAAATATGATTTATGACTAACGTCTGCAAGTATTGTATACGGTATCGCTCCAGGTGTTCGGCTGCCTGCATTACTACAAAGTATGTCTTTTTCTAAAATATACCTTCCCCTGAATTGGCCTCGTATTATTCTCACTTTTGGCGCGTCGTCAATATATTTCTGGCATTCTTTCATACTTATTGTTATCATCTCTACTTTTTGCATGTGTCTTGGATGTTGCAAAGTATTTTTTATACCCCATCCAGCGGTCACAGCAGTTTTGTGGTATAGTTGATTGATTGGTGAATAATTTAGTACGGGAAGTACTATTTCTCTAGTTATTTTCGTACGTATGTCTTTTGATAGCTGATAATTAACGGTTTTAAATATAAAAATGAAGTATTCAAGAATCCTGTGATTTCTGTATCCTACCTTAATTACAGATATATCATTACATTTATATCCTCGCTTAACCAAGGGGCACCAACACTTTTTGTAAGTTTTCCAAGACGCGACGCTGTAATTAGCTTCCCAATTTCGTAAATCATGCCCTACTTTGACAGTGTAATCCTCAATTTTGGCTCGTCCTACACATTTGCAATGTGCTGCAGTGAGAACATGCATTGTAGTTATTAGTGATCCACCACAAATGTGATTGGCTTCTTCGTACAGTATATTTCTATAATTTTTTATACTGATAGAGACTATGAAATCAAATTCGTGATCGCCAGCTTGTTTGATTCTGGCATCAGTTCCCATTATCGCTTTCAAAAATATTATTTGATTACCTGAGGATAAAAAATAAGTTAAACATGATGAAAATATTTAAAAGTTGATTTTTTTTACTAACTTACCCAGGATGGCAAACCAACAAACAAAGTAAAATGTATTCATCATTTTAGTCCTGAAGTAACTGTATGGTTGCTGAAAATAGACTAAATTGAATTGTAATTTCTACTAAAGTAATTTTCCAAGGAGATAAATAAATTTTTACCTGTGACTAATAGGTGACAAGAAAATTTTTCGAAGAATGCTCGATGACAGCTTAATTAATTCCAATGAATAAAAAAAAAGCGCTCTCTGCCAGCACAAGAAATTCTCTTGGAAAGCGCATTTATTGGCAAGCCACTCGCGAGCGCGACAGGAAACCAGAATTAAACATCCTGTGCTGTCGCAAGGACTCTCTGCCTTGTATTTAATATATAACGATAAGAGCACAGATATACACACGGAAACGCGAGAAGATAAGCAGCGGTAGTCATCTGATCGCCGCGCGAAAATTCTTTTTTTTTTTTTGACATACGCCTTCACAATCTTCTCCTTACTTGGCACTCTTCCAGACTAATTATGTGTTATTCCTCGTAGAAACGTACGGTTTTTTCCTCGCAAATAGAAGCGTGACAAAAGATAGATAAGATTGTTTCGAACGTGTCGTAAAAAAAAGAGGTTGTTATTCTTCAACAGAGAGAAAAAAAATCGGAATGTTATATGTACGTACTTTTAATAAATTCACCAGCTGCGACACGAGCGGCACACGAGAGAGAGAGAACACCACCCCCGCGCGTTATATCGATTTTTCGGAGGGAGAGAAAGTGCCGGCTGTGATCCGGAAATCGCGAGCGAAAGCACACACACACACAGTTTTATATCTGTGTATGGGTCTGTTCGTGGGGGGCAGGCACAAGCCGTCGTTAAAATTCGCCCTTGGATGTGCTATACTGTACTATACGGTTGCTCGTAAACGCGTTTTTCGGGAGGGGCTCTCTCTCTCTCTCTCTGTCTACTACTATACCTAATGGACGAGTCTTATCTTGTTCGCTCCTACTCGTCGAAAAGAAGATGGGGGATTATCTTACTTACTATTGTGCGCCTTCATCTCTCTCTTGCTGCTGCTATTATGTGATGAGCGTAAGACGAAAATTTTCTTCTTCTTTTTATCTTTCCACGAGTTAAATGGGCTTTTTCGGGATTTATTGCCTTTTGGTCAATATAGTTTTTGGATGATAGCTTTGAGAAAAACCATTTCGAAATGTGTTTTCAGCATGGTATATTGGCTTGGTGTCAAAAACTTCGAAAGTAAATACGATTTTTCGGGGAAGAAACGCAGAGAAATTGTTTTGTCACTTTTTTTTCTCAAAGTAAACATTGAAGACACCTCGTCTTTTTTTTTTCCTCGAGGAAGTATCGATCGAATGCAATTTTTATTGTTGAGATTATCGTATAGATTGCGGAGATTACAAAACATTTATCCAATCCAGAGAGTTTCCTCGATTTAAAAATACATAAGAGGAAAGTGAAAGGTTCAAGGTTATCGAATACAATTAGTCTATCACTTTCCTCAAAATCGTTCCGTTTTCCCAAAACTGATAAAATAGTACTCGCTAAAGCGAAAAAAATAAAAGAGGAAAAAAAAAATCACGACACGGCGCTAAAAATAGAAATTATTTACCTTACCGAGCATGCACTCGTTTTTTCCGTCGCGCAAAAAGGCCGCCGCCGTTGCGATTAGAGGCCTAATCGTCGTCTTTCATGAAAAGACCCATACGCGCGCTTTTTCCACGGAATGAAAAGTTGTGTCGAGCACGTGCAAGGCACACGCGCGCGCGCGACAGCGATATGCATGAGAAGTACACAGAGAGAAAGAAAAAGAGTGTATTATCAAAAGAAGAAAAAAAAAACGTGAGCTGACTCACATTAACAACGCAGCAACACACCTGAATGCATTGCATGCGTATATATAATATCGTGAGGTTAGCGACTCTTACGCGTTTGATGTATAGAGTTTCGATGATGCTCGAGCTTTTGTATAGTTGTTTGATTGCGCGCGCGAAAAAAAAAAGAGAAATTGTGTTTTGGAAATTGATATCGAAACACGCTGAGTTGATTTTTCGCGTGTCATTGACATTATAATTGAATTTTCCTCTTAATATCGACTTGAGATTCGCACGCGCGATATCTATTATAATATCGCTGTTTGAGTTTGATAAATCAAGAACGCGCGATATTCGATGAGTAATGGGTTAGTTTTTAGCAAACGATATCGGACTGACACTTAAAAACAAATAAGATTTTCGTACTTGACGTACGACGACTTTGTTTCAATTGAAATATATTATATAGGCATCGCTGTTTTAATCCTCTTGAATATTCAATGTGTAAATGATAAAAGAAGAAAAGCCATTCCATCAGAATTCGTCGCGCACCTCCCAGGGAAGCATCGAAGAGAGCGAGAGAGACATTCTCTTTAACTTTATTTACGCGCGCCCTTCTTCTGTATTATAAGGGAGAGAGAGAGATAGAAGGAAGAAGAAGAATAGAGAGAAAGATACGATAAATGTATTATAGCGAGACGGCGCGTGCTGCTTTTCTTTCGTTTCGCCTCGTGTAATCCGGCGACATTTCCGCCTCCGTGAGCTTCGAGCAAAACTCCCCCTTTTTGTCGGCATCAAGGCAGGGACTTTCTGCTGCTGTTGTCGCTGCTGCTGTGTATACCGTTATAGGATATTTTCATCGATCATCCTGCGCGAGCTTTTATTGTTATTAATGATAAGTGGGTTATTAATTGTCGGCTTAATCCCTGATCGCTACGGGTGTTTCATAGAAAGTTTTAGTTTCACTGAAGAGGTGATTAATTTATTTTAGATGAATGAATATACTTTGAATTCGACAAAATTAAAAAAAAATAGTTTTCTCGGTATAAATTAAATGTTAACATTTTTTTACACTATGTGTATAAACAATAATTGCAATAATAAATAAATTAATTGATTTTGAGCTATTTTCATATCACATAATTAAAATCTCACTTTTATGCAAATTTAAAAAAATATATTTTTGATGCACATCTACCATTAATAATTATAAATCCATGGGACCTTCGAAAAATGCACACAAAAAAAAGAATGGTACGGTATCGTAAGCCTCGTCTCAAGTGCGCTTCCAGCGCTCAAAGCACTGCGTCCAGCACTCTAAGCAGCTACAGCGTGAGCGGTGGAATTCATCCTGCCTCACCGTACAGAAATTTACAGTATGACCTCTCTTATATATCAACCAACCATAAATTTCGCCGCTCGCAGGTAGATGACCATAGGGTCGGTATCCACCTAGCGGACGCTATGGGCACCCTTATTGGTGGTCAACATACATCTGCAGTTTGTTTGTGTCAGTTTCAATTCGTTATTACTCTTGATAGAAAAATTTTGATAACAGCTTTTGGGGAATATTACAGTATTACAATTTTTCGGTTATTTCATGGATGACTTTGCATTTTCAGATCAGTCATGTAAAAACCGGTAAATATCAGCGTGTATTTCGAATCTCAATGTTGATTTATCAAAACATGATTTATTTTTCAGTAAAACCCAACTTTGTAAAATCACACACGGCAAACATTGATTAAAACCGATTTAATTTTTTTTCTCACAACTCGGCGACAAAAGTAAAAATGAAAAAGCATGAAAAAAAAAATCCAAAGTGACCCCTTTGAATTCTGACCGCAGAGCAGTCGGCGCGTTATACGTGCGCTTTCACCATTCATTCCCGTCTCATTATCATCCCGACAATCGGCATCAATTAAAAGCATTCCGCGAATCCGGCCATTGTCATCCGAATGCGGGCGGCACGCATCCGCAAAGAAGAAAAAAAAGACGGCGCGGCGGGCCAATATGCGAAATCTTCTCTCTCTCACTTTTAAAAATGCACGAAGCGTCATCTCTCATCGCCCACAAACATTTGATTGACCCCGTGTCTCTGTTGCCGAAAGATCCCTCGACGTTGGGGGTCTCTCTTTCTCTCTTTTTTTTTTTTGCATTTTATATAATATATGCGCATAAAAGCAAACGAAAACTGACCTCCATCGGGTCTGCAATATACAACGCGAAAATTCGTCGCTACCGGCGACTTTTATTTCGAGAGGCTCGCTTTGTGGTTTTCCTTTTGAGTCATAACGTTCTCAGTTTTTGGCAACGATCTTTGCTGCGGCAGAGAGGTTCCTTTCTGAATAGCTCTATTGCGGTTTAATTTTCTAACGGCGAAACATTTATGAGTGTTTGGTTAATTTCTATCACGAGTTATATTTTGATAGAATAATACATTTTGTTAAAACAAATTAATTTAAATTTTGTCACGTGACGAATGCCAGTCTGTACAAGTCGCATCTCGCGCAAACATTAAAATTAAGACCCTTAATTTAGATAAAGACGTCGACCCCGCCCAGCAGCATCCTTCGACAAACATCGTAAATAATCCCTTAATACAATTATAAAAATCTGTCCATTCCGGTGAGCATTTAAATACCCTGTAAACTGACTTCATCCTCGAAAGAGAGATAGAGATAGGTCCATTTAAATCCCTCAATTGGCAAACACGCCAAACTTGGCGCAAACAATCACCTTTTCCCAACAAAGAATTGACCGAATTACAAAGTGTACCGCCCCCTTTTTTCCGTCGAAAACATCGTAAAGTCTGCGGCGCGCGCGCGCAGGTATGAGTGACACAAACAAACAGGTATTAAGGGTATCATGCGCATGCGCACACGCCCTCGCCCGTCAAAACAAGGCCGTAAATCAGGGCCGCACTCACTTTCTCTCTCGACCTTGTATTATCTCTCTTTCGCCAGGTAAAATCTTAATCTTCGCGATGATTGTTGAGAGAGGGCTAATGGCATGTACTTTCCTTAGGAATGATGGTTTATCCGGGAAAAAAAAAACAGAGTGTACCGCTTTTTTTTCCTATTAGACTATAACCTTGACTGTATGGCTTTTTCAATGATTTCCGCGAGTTTCTCTCCTCGGTAATTCCACAATGGGATGATACGCGGTGCTTTTTTTTTCCTTCTTCTCGTTCATTTTTTTTATCGTGTTCACGATAGCAACGCGTGATTGCTAAATGTTCATTAAACATATCTTTGTGAAAAAAAGAGAGAATCTTTATTTCTAAAAATACGTGATGTGAAGTACAAAAGAATACGTATATGGACGCACGAGGAAAGAGTAATAATAACAATGCAACACGATAAACGATTGTTCCTCTATCTCACGGAAACAGAGAGAGTGCAATTTTTTTTTTCGTTTTGGGGGAATCCCCGACGACGTAATTGACTCGGAAGTAAGTAATCTCGTTTTACCGGCTAATCAATACACTTTCTCCTTGTATAAAAAAGAAATGATAAAAATGTATAGCTACATTATATAAACATATTATCACCTTGGATATTCCCTTGGCACTTTGCACACATTACACGCGAGGTTTATCCGACATACGATCTTTTCTCTCTCGTGCAATAATTCACTTGTGCGCGCGCGCAAGTTTGTTGCAAATCATCGTGGATGCGGCGATCGGATCTGCTTTGATGTTGTGGAAGACGATCCTTGCGCCGCGCATTTTTTTCTCATTCTAAATATTTTGCTTTATAATCGATCGGCGACGATGCGCACCGATATTATGTTTTGTTTTTGCGCGTCGGGGAAATAATTGCTACTGTATACTCGACGAAGTATTCTTAAATAAAAACAAGCTTTTTTTTTTGTCATTTCGAATTCTTGAAAAGAAGATTTTAAAAACGTTTGTATTTTTTTCTCCGAAAAAGCAATTTATGAGTATCGAATTACCCACTTCGACGATAGACTAATAAACTCCGGTTTCTATATATTATTCTTTTCTAGCGAATTCAACCTCGCCACTTCCGTAAAAAAAAAAAATTTCATTCAAAAATCACTTTTTCCTCGAGACATAAATCCACTTTAAATCAGCCGCGCGCGCGCACGAGTTCGTCGCACGCGATGAACGAATGAAATGAACAAAAGCTTTTTTTTTTTGACGACGAAAATAGATCTCGGCGAATCAGCTGGCAAGCATGCTTGACACCTTGCGCGCGCGTTTCGCGTTTGGTAATCTTTGGCCGTTAAGCACTCGAATTTTTGAGAATTATTTATTTTATCGATGTGGAATGGCCAACGATTAATATATTGATTGCCTCATTGAATTACTCAATTAGTATCTTTTTTTTCTACGTAGAGGGATGATAATTAACCTCGTTTTTATTGAAATTGACGGCTCATTGATTTCGACGACGTACATTCCTAAATTGTCGTCCACCTCATTTAACAACGCGTATATTCCGATGTGTTTTTCAGTCGCCGTAATCTTGGAAATTCTTCGCAAGCGAGCTTTCGAAAAATAGAATAATAAATGCGTAATTGTTTTTCAGAATAAAAAAAAATTCAAAATTGGAATTTCAAAAAGTCGTCGAGCGAAGAGCGTTGAAGAAAAAAAAGAGAAATCTGACGTAACGAGGTGTTGTAGCAATCCGCGGAATGTTTGATTAGCGTGTTATATCAAAAATCCACCTCTTCTGACGTAGATATACACGCCCGCTACGCAAGCGTGCACGTTTTTTCAAAAACGCGGAAAACGATAACAGTTTGACCTAATTTTTTCACGCACTCGTAGGGAAATAAGAATGTAGAAAAAGAAAAAAAGTCGTTCGAAACTATCATAGTGATTAATCGGAAATATCGACTACTTAATATTGGCACAGCTGCAGTTTTTAAACATTCGCTGTACACATGTTTATCGCGATTGTCAGTTTGCCATCCAAAACAACAAACTCCCGTGTACACCCCCCTATACGGAATTCCCATCAAGAATTATAATCCACGTGGTCACCATATCGCTCTCTCTCTCCCATTCGCGCGTGAGGCTGTGCAATACGCGTATTTCCCACGTTTGTGTATATGTAGTGGCAATCTCTTCCCGCACACTCGAATACACCGAATAAGCGTGAGCAAGCAACAAAAATCCGCCGCTATTTACACGGAAGGAAGGAAGATGAGGTCAAAGTCCGAACTCCGAAAAAAAAAATTTTTTTTTTTATCTCCTTACTAAATTTGGACTTCATTTTTTTTTCGCCGGAAAGTCGTTTAACTGTCATTATAGTTATATCGCGCTTAATGATCGTTATTTTGAAATTAAATAGTCTTACGTTATTGGCAGTTATGTCAGAATTGATAATTTTTCAACTCGAAAAAAAAAATGAAATTGCCTATAAAGGACCAAATGTCGAACATTAAATTCGATGGCATCGTAACAATAAATTAAATTTCATTGAAATTTTAATTGTCCAACGTATGAGCGGCAGAGAGCGAGAGACGTTTCGTGCGTATTGCGCCAATTGAAGATTGTATTAATCAAGCAATAAAAAGCGTCTGGAAAAAATAAAACTTCAAAAGTTCCATCATAAAAGAGAGAGAGAGACACAATTAATTCTATCACACACAGCTGTTGGCGAGAAATGAGGAGGACACGAAGGGAAAATAGGATAGGCATTAAAAAATCCATCTACGAAATTGCACCGATATATACATAAAAATACAAATTGAACGAGAAGAGTGCAGTTATCGTGAATATCACACACACCGAATGCAGAGCGAGTACCGAGAAGGGGGGAAAAGCCGCGGCGGCCGCTTGTCATGACGTCACAGGAGTATACGACAGTTGCGAGTATAGCAGCCAGCAAGCTCTATACTGTCTCGTCGCGGCACGGCAGTGGTTGCCGTGGTGTGTTAAAGAAGCGGTAGTGGGGGTAAGCAGTCGCGCGCGCGCGCGCCGTTGGCTCCTAACTATATAGCTTTCGGCCAGTCACGTTGTACGAGCCAGTCAATGCCTGAACCTTCGCCTGTGCGTTCTCACTCTCTCTACTGTCAGTGTCGAATGTGCAGCCGGACTATCTAGTGTCTTATACTAGTGCATTGAAGTTTTTTACAAATATTTTTTCGGTGGTGATCCTTTTTTTTTTTTGACACTTGTGAATAATTTTCGAAAATAAAAGGGGTTGATACCGGCCCACAGATGTCGCAACTTGTGCCGAGCGCGGGTTTTTTGTACGAAAGTTTTGTCGACGAACACACGAATTATTACAGTAACATGTACTCCATGTACCCGTCCACGGGGGCGAATATGAGCGCCGATTATTGGGATCCAGTCGAAGAAAAAAATATGGTGAGTTTTTATTGATTTTTATTGACGTTCGTGCGTTTTTAGGGAAAAGAAGTGTAAACGAGTGAATTTTTGTTTTATAAGTGTCGCAACGTTTTTTTTTTATCTCATTATCATCCAGAACTTGGCCCGCAGCGTGAAATCTGTGCCACGCCGATACGTCAGAATCTCAATCAAGTGACGTTATTGATGCGGTCACGGCAAATGAAAAAAAAAGCGAGATTGTAAAAAAAAATATATAGAATCGAACGCCGGTATATCAGCGTAAATCCCTCGGTAAATCCACATACAAGTGCATTTCTTTCTATTTTCTCGAATATAATAAAAAGAAAAACAATAGCATTATCGTCAATTACGGGGATAGCGCGAACAATAAGCTCATTTGAAATTGAGATGTCCGTCGCTGCAAAAACTTTTGTGCATTCTTTTGTCCGTCGGCGTCGTCGCGGCTATAATATCCCTTTCTTCGATCGTGTCGTTAGCATACATACACCTCGCTTCGCAAACTCTTCAGAAAAATCCTCGCCAATCTTGCTTCCGCTTAATTTTTTTTTTTTAAACGTGCGCAAGAAAGATAAACATAGTTTTACGTCAATCGATAGGAAGCAGCGTGCGAGAATATGTCACGAGCGCTTTTCCTGAAATGAAAAAAAAAATCCACGCTCTTATCTCTAATTGTCTCTCGATGCAGCGAAAAGAGAGAGAAAAATCTTTTTTAATCGAGTCGCTAATTGAGTATCGATTTCCATATAAAGGCATTTCGCCGCTTGTTAAACGACTCGGATAGCTATTGCCTCCGCTACACTGGAGGATCAGCCGATTTGCCGACAAATAAAAAGTTTCAAATTTCAATGCGGCAAATCGGATGATCCTCGCAGTGTAGCGGAGGCATATGTATACTCTCTTTTTTTCCGAAAGTTTCGCCGTGTCCTCCTCTTTTATTCGGAGAAACGAAAAAAATTATGCAATATCGAACCGCTATTCCCCGAACTCGCACATACAGCGACGGATGGCACGAGGGTGCGAGTGCAAGTTCCCCTTTTTCTCTCTCTCCGTTTGCTGGCGAATCAAGTCGTTTAATTCAAATTAATTTTTATATTTTTAGTCACGCTCATGACACTTAATTATCCCTCTGACTAAAAATAGCTTTGTACATAAATCAATTGTAATACATTTTATTATCACTCGTTAAAAAAAAACCTTTTTCGATCGACATTCCCAAAACAAAGCTATTCTATATCCTCGCGCCAATTAAATCCTCGAATCCTTGGACAATCAATGGAGTGCAAAGCATTGACACAAGGCTTAATTAGAGAGGGCTGCAAAAAGAAAGTGCAAGTTGAATCTTACATGCAGGCAGGAAGCGCAGAGTTAACGTTCGTTAAGAAAGCCGTCAATTAACTATGGCAGCGAGAGAGAGAAGCGCGAATTCTCGCGTGCCATTGCAATTTTTTGTCTACACATGATTCACAAATTTTCTTCAGAAAAATTCATCCGCACGATCGTCGCGTGCCGACGGATTACATAAATAGCCGGCAAGGTGCACTTTTGAAAATTGAGTGATAACGAGAGGTGTATCAATGGATGAGTCATCTCTCATTCAGTATGTTGGGTTTTCCCAATGAGTACTGTTATATATGTATGTATACCGCGGAGCGGCGAGATGTGCTCGAATGATTTGATAACAGCTTAGAGTCGCGGGAGTGTATAATGTACGTTATCAGTATGCTAGCGTTGTAGTAGCGAAATTGATAATTAATTGTCACTTTTGCGAGTAATCTCGGATCGTTTTGACTATTTTTGGAGCGTACACTCATCGCTTGGAGTTGTCGATTATATATATTTTACCGATTGATTTATGGATTTTTGCACGTATCTTTATTGAAAGCAGTTATGATTTTTTTTTTCTTTTCTTCTTACTTGTTTTTCATTCATTACTACGCTAGAGTGAGTTTGCATGTAAGCGCAATTTTTTTGCAATGATTCACTTGGTTTGAATGACGTATGATAATTAAACAAAAAACTATGTTTTTTTAAAATTTATTCACGTGATTTAAAAAAATGTAAAATAATAAAATGATCATTAGCAAATCAAAGTTCGTATTATAACATCCCATTCTCGTGTATTCGCCGAAATGTCAAAGAAAAAAAAAGAAGAGAAACAGCAATTAATTCGCCTAGACAAATGAGATTGACTCATCAGCTCTCAGCTGTTGGTCTCGTGGCACCTGTAACCCGACACCAATAAGTCGTCAATCAGCATCTTTTCGCTCTCTCGTGTATATGCGAGATGAAAAACCACGTCAACCGGAAACCGGAAAAAAAAAAAGAAATCATAGACGACGGGCGCCTATAGTCGCTTTATTTCCGCGGCGCTTACCTCAGAGATTCACTTAAGTGTCGCCTATAGTAGTAGTATATGTAGTGTGTTCGAATGACTCAGCTTCGCAGTCGATTTATGAATGAACCGTCGCGTCGTTTGGTTGATTGTGTTGTTTGCTCGCGCCTCATGGTAGCAGCAGCAAGCAGCACGCGAGTACCAAGAAAAACGGGCGAATTTGCGTATACGCTGATTCAATGATTTCCGGTTTTTTCTGCCTCCATCGTATGTGTCACGTACGTCGATTAATTGAGGGAGAGAGAGAGAGAGAGACTCGATTGACTTTTTCTCCAAACTCCCATGTGACGTTGCATAACTTATATACAAGTGCGTTGCATTTAATTATGCATGAGAATTTTTCGTTGCGGCGAAAGAGGTCAGAGAGTACGTCAAAAAGACTTTCGCCCACCACGGGAATCTCGCATAGTTCCGGCTAACGTATCGCGTAATACAACATTGCATTAACCCTTTTCGAGGAAATCCAAACTTTTCAAGGTTAAACGATCAAAGCACCACGTTTTGAAAGCAAAAAAAAAAAAAATCATTTAATCAACGGTACCAGTAGGCGCGAGCGCGCACCGTTGCCGTATTAACGCCCCTTGTTATCGCACTCGCCACGCGTTAGTTCCCTTCTGCGAAACCGATGCAATTGAAACAACTTTTTTTTTCTTTCTCTCGTTGCACCGGAACAGGTGTGTTTGTTGCGAGTATAGATTGATAAGCGGCGAGATTAGTTTTCGATATTTTTTTTTAGATTGATTTTCTTTTTCGCTGTTGTTGTTATTGGTGGAAGTGTAAACAGTCGATTGATTTGTGTTTACATGAGTTTCTCGATAAGCTTATTTAGCATTGCTAATCGCGTTCTGTGTTTTAGCGAAAGAGACATTTGAAAACAATGTTACTTCCAACGATTTTAGACGTGCGTTTGGATATTATTGTTATCAGTTTTATTAATCTGACATGATTTTCTATTTATAATAAATCCTATCGATATAATATTAAATATAATCCGTGAAAATTAATTTTTGACGTATAATTACGTATGTCGGTAAAGTCAATATCTTCCATAATCATTCACGAACAAGCTTCTTTTGATGCACCGTGCACGGGCATTTGTAATCCTCACGATTATCATTCATAATTTCAAGATCTCATGAATATATAACCCCTTTTTTCACACATCATCTTAACGAGCTCCCCCCCATACTCCAAAAAATCTCCCCGCGCCGCGGTCACACCGAATTAAAAGCCAGTTAGCGCTGTCGAGGCAATTTTTCAAAAATCAACATGCACCGCTCACCCAAAAGAAATAATAACAATAACACAAAAGGCTACTGCGCGCGAGGGAGAGTGATCGAGAGCGTTACGATCAATCAGAAGAGTAGAAGAAGAAGCGCGTCAAATTCCCCGCATTGCAGCGGCTATAAATTCAGCCGACGGCGATGATGACGGCGCGTGAAAAAAAGAAAAGGGACAACTAGCCCGCATTCGACGAAATCTCACGCTATTTTTCCTAAAGGAGGGTGGAAGGGGGGGGGGGGACCCTTGATCGAGTTAATGGAGAGGAAATTTTCTCGTAGCGCGTGTATACTTTTATGAGCCGAGTCGCGGGGGCAGTAATATTAAACTGTCATCGTAAAGTGGGCAGTTTTATGCGCGTGTGTGTTAGACCTACCGTCTCTTAGGAATGATTTTTTTTTCTGAATGAAAAAAAATGATTTTTTTTTCTTTTTTGGTTTAAAAGAGTTCGATGAACTTTACGCGAAATTTTCAGAATTTTCCGCGAGCGCGAGATACAATTTAATCGAATGAGTCATCCGTAAGGATTCAGGATCAAGAGTGCAGGCGTACTGTGCGGTGGAACGGAAATGCCTGTACCGCTGCGTCACATCTCAGGAATTCTCCGGACTTATATACTCCCTCTCTTTTTCGCTCTCTCTCTCTCTCTCTCTCTCTCTCTCTCTCTCTCTCTCTCTCGCTTTCTTGCGGGAGGCTGAAATTCTCTTCTTTTTTTTTAGGCGAGCGAGTTTGATTTAGGGCCCAAATGTGTGATCTTTTTTTCTCTTCTTTAGACTCTGTCTCTCTCTTCCCTCGTTACTTCTCCTTTTTTAATATCTATACCGATGCAGCAAGAGTGAGAAAAGATGTTTTTGTCAGATGAAAGTTTTTTGGAGGGGGGGGGGGGGGGGTTCAATGTGTGGGGGCAGTAATTGTTTGGAATGTGCAGGGAAATTTTTTTTTTAGGGGGAAAGGGGGTTATGTTTATCATTGAATATTTTTGTGAATGCAACTGTCAACTCCCCCCTTTTTATCTTCTTATTTATATGGAAATTTCGCGATCGTACTATTGGATTTCTCGGTACCACTGAAAATTATTGAAAAATATTTTCATCTTTGCTCGCAATCTAATCGAACTTTTTTAACGACAATATTTAGTCAATTTCTGAAGTAAACATGTTTTTGTTTATATGTTTTTTTTTTATTTGCGCCACGAGAATATCACGTACAGCTTTATAAAACTTGATAAAATAATCACATAAAATGTTTCAAATCAAAAGCTCGCTAATTTCAGTTGATTTGATAGTCGCAAATCGGCGCCGAAAACACGATTATTTTCTTCCCATTAACCAACAATCAAAACAATGCCGCCCCGCGTGCAACACTGACTTTGCGGGAAAAGCCCATATCAATCGAACCATCCATCAGCTGTTTTTTTTTCTCGTGCAAGCTGGTACCATCACCTCGTTATATATTCGTTCGTTCACCTTTATTATTTTTTTTTTCATTTAGCGCGTTCGTCTTTGTCCCCTTTGTGCGCGCTAAAAATGGCGAGTGCACTTTTTTTTCCCCAACAAAAGGCCGCAGTCAGGATCTTTCGCACTCTTTCGCAAGATTAACAAAAACAGAAATTAACTGTCTATGTATTAAAAGTACCGTTGCTTTCGGAAAAAAAAATAAGTAACGATTTGGGATTTTCCCGCGGTAGCTTGAAAGTTTCTCGGTAAACAAGTGTTTTATCGAATTCACATGTTAATCTGTTCTCGGTATAAAGGGCGAGCTATATAACAGTAGGCGGGGAGGAGGGAAGGGGGAAAAAACACTTTCGCCGCGTCGTATCGATCGTGAGAAGGAGAGAGTGCACACTAACACGCGTGTCGCCCATTGCCGGCGTTCCTTCAATAATAATAATCTTGGTCAATCAGCTTAAACTCTTGCTATACGAAGATGAAGAAGACCTCAATTAACGGTTGCTGCGGGGACCGCCTCTAATATTCACTTTGAATAAACGACTTCCTCTCTCTACTGCATCGACACAGTACAGCATATACTCAAACGTTATCTCGCCCACTACGGGAATGCAAAACATCATCGACGATTAATCATGTTTCACGTGCATACACCTGTTCAATCGAATTAACCAGAAGAAAAATATCGCACGAGACGGAGAAAGAAAAATTCTTTTTCTTTTATTATTTCGCTTTATGAGAGAGTATAAGGTTAAAACGGGTTAACGGATCTCTCTCGAGCGAAGAACAAAGCTTTTGTTTCGAATACTTTTTTTTTTGCGCGCGACTCGCGTGTGTGTTATTGTTATACTTTTATTGATTTTGAATGTCTTTTTTATTAATTCGTCGTCGAACACGAGGTCGCGGAGGTTTTTGATCTCGCTTTGTGTTTATTTTGCAAACTGACGTATTTTTAGCCACGAGACGAACGAACTTTGTATTATTTATCGTTCGATGAATAATTATCCTGCATATATATCGAGAATAGATTTCGATCTTCAAGGCTTTTCAATCGAATTTCTTACCTGCGGAGCTCCACGAATTCGAGAGTAGAGCACGCGTGCAATTTCCGTTGGAATCTCGCGAACCGGAAACGAAATCGAGGGCCTGGCTTCAAAAGAGGAATGCGAAGAAGAAGAGGCGCCTCGCGCGAAGTATTTTTAAAACTCTTTCAAAAGAGCAAAAATTCAATTTCACGAAAACACGCACTGACATAGCGTCAGAAAGAGAGAAAGATTATCATAATAAAACACCAACTACGAGGACGACAAGCTTTGCGCGCCTTCTTTTCCGGTATAATAACATAATTCTCGGTACTCCGTGTGGCACAAGAAAAAAAAAATAAAAGTCCCTTATCATCGCGATGTCGCCTGCGCGAAAAATCGGCGCCTGCCTTTATGGACGAACGGCAACGTCGATGACTCATTCCCGCGACGATAATGATTGTCGATTGAATCATTACGGCCAAATCTGTGTGACTTCGTTCGTCATCCTATATTTTTATAATCTCCCGCATTTTTTGAAACCTCGCGTGTTTTAATTATTACCGCTTAATGTAAATCGATGGAAATCCACATACATCTATCGACGTAAACAACATCGGTAGCAGCAGCAGCTGATGATCCCCAGAAAAAAAAGGAGAGACGGAGGTACCCATACACTTACGTCCGCTCCTGCGTAATTCCCCGTTGGAGGTTTCGTGACGTTCGGCAATGTTCGTGAGTCTCCGGCCGGCCACGCGGTTCTTCGTGATAGCGCGCCGCGCTACTCTCGCTCTCCGCGGTCTCTTGGTTATAAGCTATACTCCACTGTCAGTGTCACTCCGACTGGTGTGCCGGCCGCTTCGTCGTGCTGTGTGCGTGCGCTGTCGAAAGCCTATATATACGTATATAATCTTTTTTTCTTTTCAATAACTGCGCGCCGCTTTTTTGTGTTGTCACTGTGCGTGAGTGTGTGTGTGCACGTATTGTGAGTTTGTTGTTATTAGATCTGTGCCCGCCATCGCCGACAGGCAGAGACAGAAAGAGAGAGAGAGAGAGGAGATATAGGTGAGTGACGACGACACCTGTTGCGCGTGTGATTTTTTCGTTGGTACGTTAACCTCTTCGCACACGACGTCTTGCGCAAAAAGAAGAATTCGAGAGAATTCTATATAGAAAAAAGAATATCGTGCAGTTCGAGTGTGAGTGTGTGTGTGTATGTGTGTGCGCTGGGAAAGAAGAGAAATAAAAACGCAAAGATGACGTCCGATGGCCTTCGTCGTGCTCACGGTGGCAATTACTCTTTGTTGCTGTGTGTGCTGTGCCTGCGGCTCAAAAGCGCGAGTTCAATTCTATATAACGTTGTTGCTTGCTGCTCTTTTTTTTATATTTTTTTTTCCTCGATCTTCGGCGTTCATCGCACGTGCGTTTTTCGCTGCGTTTATTTCTCTTTTTTTTCTCTCGAATTGCGTCACGCAAGCCAAACTACGTCGCTGCTCAGTTTTTACAAGGAAAACCAGAATTTGTCCAGAAAGAGAGAGAGAGAGAGAGACACTCGACAGATAAGCAGAAACGCGCCCCATCCTGTTTACACTGCGCCGTGTCTCTCGAAAACTTTCCTCGCGGAGTACACTCCCAAATTTCCAATCTTCTCGCGTTTCGTGCCTGCGTGTGTGCGTGTGTATGGTGTATATATATAGAGAGAGAGAGAGAGAGAGAGTGAGAGCGACACGCGAAAGAGGAAAGAGAGATAGAGAGAAAAAAAATGAGACAAAGAGCAGCGCAGCGCATCCAAGGCTACTGCAATGCGGTGAATTCTCTCTTGCATTCCAGCTAGATACACATGAAGGCCATGAAAAATACTATTCACACACGAGACGACAGAGCTTCCCTTTCGCTCTCTTTTCCTCTCTCGTCTATAATGTATACTTTATATATCCTTGCGCGCGAAAGCTCTCCGCGGTGACTGGATGGTTGCACAGCTTTTCGTTCCACTTTCGTGATCGCCATGCCAAATAGCCGCAGCCTCTGTTTTTTGTCATTCGAAGCGTGTCCGAACAGCGCTGATTTTTTTCTTTTTTTTTTTTGCCAGAGCCTATACGGTCGCTCAAGCACTGTGCTCGAATGTCGAGCAGATAAGCGTAAATAAAAAAAGAGAAAGAGAGAGCCTCGCGACACCTCTTGAATGTCAATAATATACCTTCGAACGCGTTTATAGCGCAGCACGATCGTCGCGTTGTCCATTATGCGCGTGCATTTTTTCGCGATGAGATAAGGCTATTAATATTGTGCGAGTATGAAAAGAAAAAAAAATGTAACCGTCGTCGCTTCCCCAGAGGCCGCCACATCCAGGAAATACCGAGATATGCGAGCTGCTTATCGATCGTATGGACACACTATCTAACACACACACTGCAGATATACTTTCGTTTTTCTATATATCTATCAAAACAAACAGAGAGTATGTGTGTATGTGTATGCTGTTGTTGGCAACGAGCCTTAATACTTTGGTGCGCAAGCGCGAGAAATCTTACAGGTGTTCTATCGCGCGATGGGGAATTTTTTTTTTTTTCATAATAAGCTTGGAAAAAACCACACTAAAGGTGAATCTACAAAATTTTCGAATATATGATGAAAGTGTGACGACCCTTTTTTGACTCAGGCGCGACTGGAGAGGAGTGGGGGGGAGGGATTATATAGGTTGTTATTGTCGGGCGCGCCGAGGATTATGGCTAATGGCAAAGTCGTAAAGGTTGTCTCCGGGTCTCTTTAGGCTCTTTTGTGTTGAGGCTACCGAAAGAGAGATACGAGAGAGAGAGAGAGGGGTCCTTGTACTTCTTTTCTTTCTCGAGAGACAGAGAGAAGTTTAGGTATACAGAGGAGTGGCACGTTGTCGGGAGATAAATCGCCAGATAAGCCCTCTCGCGAGAGACGAAAATATATTATATATGTTTATCGTCGCATGCGCGAACTCAGACAAATTGTTCGACAAAGTTTTTTTTTTTCCCTTTTTTTAATATAGCGATGGTGTTTACAAGTTTTGATACTCCGGAACATTTAGAAACGATTATTTTAATGATTTCCCCCCTCTCCCCGCGATAACCTCTACAGAGCTATCAATCTTCGTCGGTGAAAAATTATTTTTGTAATTATCGACGCTTTTATGACGCGATGGTATCGTGTAAATTCCTTGGAAAACGATAATTACTCCGAAAAAAAAAATCTCAAGCTCGCACTCTTACCTAATTGGAATTTAATAGATTTTACTCAAAAATTATTTTCTTCGTTTTTTTTTTCTTGTGTATCGAACTTCTCTCACTCCGCGAATAAATAAACTTCAACTTAAACGGCGCACCCTAAAAAAAGCCTATAAGATACTTAAACTTCTCCCTCTCGCGCGTTAAAGAGGCTTCGAGCCAATGGGCGAAAAATAAGTTCTCTCTCGCCCCACCCTTTCGCGCGAAAATTTTCTGAGAGCCTCTATATATATGCTGGGTTATTTCGGTACTCTCACGCACACACACCAAGAAGTATAACGACGACGACGACTACGACTACGATCACGATGAAGCTCGTCGTCGCGACGCCGAAAGCCAGTTGAAAACTAGCGTCCACGGTGGACGCAAACGCGCGACCGACGAGCGTCGCCGGCGCCGACGACGAACGAATAAACGAACAAAATAATCAAATATCTAACCCAAAGATAAGAATCGAACGAACAAATCTTTCGCCTATTGTTTCTCTTTTTTTTTTTATTCTATTAATTTTGTAACTCACCCGAATAACAAATTCTAACTCTCTTCTACATATATAAGACGAAAGATTAACGACTATAAAAAGAAAAAATCGACCTTTTAATTAAGTGATTCAAGTAGTTTAAACGACGAGATACAGAGAGAAAAAAAAAAAAGAATGGCAGCAACGACGTTGGACTCCATCGACATCGCGAACATCCTCGCGCAGGAGCTGCTCTATCAGCAGGTATATGTATATATTTCGAGAGAGTGTTAAAGAATTTTCGCGGAATCGATCGCGCGATGATTAAAAATAACCCACAGGCTTCTCTGGACTCGCGCCCACGTATACGATAATTTTCAAGTTCGAGGAGAGAGAGAAATAATTTCTCTTCGCGTGTGTGTGTGTGTGTGTAATTGTGCAACGTTGTGCAATAATCCGCGTCGCGATTGTTTTTCAAGAAAAACTTTCCGCAAGCAAGGAGAGAAGAAAAGACCCCTCGCTCTCACTTTTGCAACGCGATACGCATTGCCCTTTGTCTTTCTCTCTTTCTCTCTACTTCGCGTAAATTATATATACATATACGTATTTATAGATTTCTCGCAACGCGAGAGAAGAGTTATAGTGTGTAAGTGTGTTATTGCATATCGCACGTGTGTATAGAGAGAGAGAGAGAGAGAGAGAGAGTTTTGCCGGTCGCTGCCTGTCGCGCGTGTTGGTTGAAACTTGCGCAGCGACGCACGTGTTCGCACTCACGTTCCTCTGTATCTTTTGTCGATCGGGAGCAAGGTGAACGGCCAGACACGATGAGCTGAATACTCTTTTATTTTTTTTTTTTTTTGTTCACTCGAATAATAACTTTCACTTTTTCTTTTCGATTAATTTTTTTTTTCGTGTCTTTTGTGTACAATAATTTCCCTCGTTGTCGAGTTCGGTGCCAGTCGGCGAGCGGCGAGAGAAAGAGAGAGAGAGAGATAAGCTGCAATTGCGATTGATTTACGCTGCGCAACTGTCGAGATTAGCTCGCGGTCAAAGAGCGAGAACGTGCTGCTGCTGCTGCGGACGCTTATTACCTTTGTCTGCCAATACACACATACACACAGACACAAACACAGTCGGCCTACTGTGCTAGTATCTTCATGTTGCTCGATTGAGACGTTTCGATAGCTTTTCAATAACACTGTGTCTGCGCGCTTCAAACACTTATATACTTTGTGTGTGGCAGAATAAAAAAAAAGGTACTTCTCGGTGAATTTAATTAAAGCTCTCTCTCTCTCTCTCTCTCTCTCTCTCTCTCTCTCTCTCTCTCTCTCTCTCTC
>JAWWMK010014923.1:0-21407 GCA_035047105.1 Galeopsomyia nigrocyanea
AAAATATGTCTTATTTTAAAGATATTAACGATTGGGTGTTTTACCCCTGGGTGAAAATACCCCGTTCTCCCCTACATATTCAATAAGAGGTCTTGGAACTATTTAATTACTCTTTAAATTCGTTGCACAATTTTTTGGTATATGTATATATACGAGAATATCAACAAAAATTACCATTTCTGATATACTTTTAGTCCATATAAACTCCAAAATAAAAGGGATGCATACTTTATGACATCATTATCGTTTAAGGTTTCGATCATAAATAATTGGCTCGTTGCACAGATATCCTTGCATACTGTCACGTTCAATCGGAATAATAATTAAATATGCTTAGAAGTGCAGTCACCATACTTTTGTTCTGAATGCCGTTGTTGTTATCGACATCATACTAATCATCCGATTAAATGATGTGTTAGTATTATCAAGTTTTATTGTCTTATTTCATAATAAGGTAAATCTACTCAATTCCGCCACTAAGATTTTAAATCGCCATAACTTTTTACGCTGAGCAAATTTTTCAACGTACGTGACCTCATTTGAAAGTTTCCCGTTCACCCTTTAAAATGATGCCTCGCACGATTATTTTGGTGAGGTATAACCAGAGTTACAACACTTTGAAGCTAACAACTTATTTTTGGTGTAAAAAAGTTAGTATACTCAATTCCGCCACTTCGAGAAATAAGTATTCTGGCAAATGAAAATAATGTTTGATACTGAAAAATAAGTTTCGGTATCAGCGTTTATTATGAAGACGTGCTATTTTCACGTGATAAATTATGTGGTAATTTCTTAATTATTAATAAACACTGGTTTAAAAAATAAACTGGAAATTCGACATTATTCGTTATTTATTGGTCGAAATGAATTTTTTTCGAGTTCTCTTACATTTGCGTTTCTTTATTTGAACAATGAAATGCAAAACAGTATTGAGAAATATGAAATTGAAATTTTTACTCATCGTTTATATAGGATTTTTGGAAGTGGCGTTATTGGGTCGAATCGAATGAGAATAGTAATGCGGTCGGCATTTGGCTTACTTACGCGCTGCCAGAAATTCTGATAAGTGTTTTTGAAAGAGAAAAGAAGACGAATCGAATGGTATGTCGCCGTTTTATGTTTAGGTGTATTAGACGAATTAAAATGACACATATTCGTCCAGAAGAATTTCGGAGGGTTGGAAAATTTGCGCATCCAGAGCATAAAAGAGCTCGTGTAAAAGGAATTTCATATCCCGAGATGATTTAAATCATTGGAACTTTCATTAATTAATAGTACAAACATAACGTCACGCGGCGTACCTCTGTAGCAATCGTACATATGCAATAAGAGCAAGTGGCGTAATTGAGTAGATGGCGTAATTGGGTAGAGGTACCTTATTTACGGAGACCAATCTTAACACAATATTTGTAGTTGTTTGAAAAATATTAACATTAAATAATTGAAATTTCAATTGAGTTAATCTAATTTCAATTAAATTTCATTATTTCGACGTAAAATAATCGCGAATTCGGGTTCATGATTGAGTTTTCATAAATGTTTTATGGATTTGCTATTATAATTGACAGCAATTTTTAACTGTTACAGCTTATCCAATCTGTAGATTTCCCTCAAAATTACTACGAAACAAAGAAAAATCATTGCGGCATTTCCACGAAGTCCTAACATCGCAACTATTACGCGTTTTTTTTTTTTTGCAAATTCAAATGCAACCTGTCATTTATCGCAGCGAGATCGCAATGCAACGATACATCCCGCGTACATTCAAATTGACTCGAGCAAATTCAATTGTTCATACGGTACGCGCGAGTCACATTCCTTCGCGCTGTTTAAACAAAAATCCATTGTCACTCCGCGCACGGGCTTTGGTTCACGATTTGCGCAGAAGCAGCGAATATTATCTGCAGCATGGAATTTCACTTGAGAATCCAAGTGTGTAAATTTGTTTGACTTACTTCGGGTAGAATGATCAGTTGAAAATAGTATTGTTATAAAAGCCTTTGGTTAAAGAAATTGAAATGTACATGAAATTATTGAGTTGCGTTGAAGTAGTGGAAAAAATTGTCATATTATATATTCCGTGCAAGTTTTATATAGCAATTCAGATATAAATTAATAAGTCTTCCTGCTTTTTGCTTTTTGCTTTATGCTTTTTTGAGATATTAATTACTATCTCTTTTCAATATCGATTACGACCCACGATAACGAAGTAACGTTCTCGTTATCATTTACGAGATAACAAAGTTCAAAGTTGCGTCGCAGTAAATTGTTCTAAAATTAATTCGAATCATCTAATAAAAATAAAGTTATCAATCGCATAAGAATTTTAATTGCGCAAACATTGTCGCTAAGTAGAAAGAAATAATAATGACAGCTACAGCTGAAAAATACAAATCAGTTGTTATATACATATCTATTCTCCGACACCATTCTATGCAGCAAACTATAATGCAATAAACCGAAACACCCAGCGCATATCAATCGAAGAAGGCCGTAGTAGTTTCCAGAGCAGGGCACTCGCGACGATGATTCCGCGCCTGAGAGGTTCGAAATCCCGCGGCGGCCTTACCTTCGCGCGACTTCTCGCTTCGCGATCGCAGTATTAAACGAGTGCGCGCCAAAGCCAGTCGTGTATCTATATATCTCTGCGCGCTCATCGCTCCGCGCCTTTCGAACGCATTCATATTCCTATATACACGCGATCGAGTGTGTATGTGTGTACATGTGTGTCTTTCTTTTTCTTTTAAAACGATCGATATATGCTCCAACCAGCCGGCTCATAGGAAGAAGGTTAGTTCAAGATAATAACTCACAGTTGAAATTATTGTCAGTGGAAGAATAGACGAACAAGTTGCGCAGTAAGAGAGATAAAAAAAAACGTCTTGCGTGTTTTTAAAAGAGCAGTAAAATAATAAAAAAAAAGTATCTTGTACGTATAGTCAGACCGTGATGTCACGTCATTATTACAAACAATAATTGTGACAGGCGCGTCACTGGACAACGTCAATAGCATTTTCGAGTGATGAAATACTTAACGAACTAATACTAAACCGATATATCGCTGAAGTTTCAAATAAGAAAAAAAGAACATCATCGAACAAAAATTTGACGGCCGACTTAAATTTTCGTGCAATTTCAATGAGCAACAAGGCGTGACGATCTCTTTCCATCTTATACCAAGTCTCATATAATCTCGAGTCTCTTAAAAAAAAAATGTATACAAAAAAGATCAGCTCTCTCACGCGTTTAACCTACATGCACGAAGTAATATAGAGAAGGCAGACGCAGCAGCAGCAACAGCACTGACAACGCCGCGCGCCGAAAGAGCGAGAGATAACTATAATTGTCTATTGCCTACACGGAGAGACGAAGAAAACGGGCAAGCCTTGCTCACACATAGCAAGAGAGAGAGAGAGAGAGAGAGAGAGAGAGAGAGAGAGAGAGGGAGAGGGAGAGAGAGATCAAACCGGTTATATATACCTGTTGCTTGCCTCTCTCGCGCGACAATAGATATAGCATGAGCGCTCCAAAAGTGACATAATACTCAATATGCCAGAGGCAGAGAGGATCCAAAGGATTTACGCGGACTTTGTGTCGTCGTTGTTGTTGTTGTCGGGATGGATTTTAAACTGCGATAATTGCAGTACATATGTGATGGGGGGCAGCTTGTAACAATGCTTCCTCTTTCGGCTATTATACCCATATATAGATGAATCACCTGTGACATAACGAGGATTCGCGTGCGTCTGGGATTTTTTTTTTCGCGGTTTTCAATAGAATGTTTGTTTTTTCTCTCTCTCTCTCTCTCTCTCTCTTCCAACGTGTGACCCACGTTATAGTTACGTGCTGTAATTATCAGCTGATGATTCGTTTGTTGTGGGAATAGTATCTCTGTTCATTAAGCGATAATTGTAATAGTTAGTCTATACAATCCCGATGACCGTAGTCCGATACAGCAGCGGTTCTTCTTAGTCTTTTTTTTTTCACTTTTACCTCTTAATAATCCAAGATTTCGTTCGTAACAACTAACTCACGTTTACGTTTTACAATAGCTTCTCGAGAAAGCCGTAAAACTTGTGATTAAGTTTGATGAGATAGATTAAGCTCGAAAATTATCCGTCGCAATATGCACGACAAACGTTTAACTGTCTGTTCTCTATTTAAAAATGATTCTCATATTCAGTGCATCGAGTATTCTGAAAAAGAAAAAAAAAACTTTCAAACATGCTCAAGTTCGCGTTTTTTTTTTTCGTTCACTCGATAAAGACTTCGGTCTTTGAAGCAGTTGTATATATCAAAGGCAAAGCTCGCGCAAAACAGCTGATCTAATTGTACTTACCTCAGCTATGCAAATATCACGCGAAGCTTTACGAGCACATAACGCACATACAATACACGTACATATACGCCATCCAAAATAGAACTATTTACGATCCCTCTCTCTCTCCTCTCGCACGTAGTTTACAACCTGTGCTCTTGGAATAAACGAGCGTGCTCGTCTGGCTAATGGGTTTGGCGCATTAGATTCGTGAAAATTCCGAAACGTCAATTATATTCGTCGAGGTCATGATAAAAAAAAATACAGAGACATACGCGCGTAAGTAATTACATCCACGCCCATGTGCGTGTGTGTGCGTGTGTGCGATGCTACTTCACGAGATTCCGCATCTAATAAGAACAGATACACCGATATTGGGTTATATATTGCCTCTCTCGCTCGAGATGTGTATAATTGTTGTTTGCTTTTTTTGGAGCAACGACGCGCGGCAAGTATAAGTGGTATTTATTTAAAGGCTGATAATATCGCTTTTATTACTTGACTTTTTTTTTAATTACTCGTGTGAATTTGGATTAATTTCTATTATGTGTTACAATAACATAAAGTGTACGTACAATGAAGCACACCAAATTCCAAATTACAATTGACTTGGCAATTAAATTTTAATGCGTGGAAAAGTTATTAACAAGCGTCATTACGAAATATCTTGTTTATCATCAGTAAACTTTTCTCATCAAACACGCGCTCGGAAAACAACGAAATTTTCATCATATTTCTGAATTATAGAGTGTTCCTTTATTTTCCAAGGAAATACACGTTCGAATATTATCGCGCGTTTCATAAACGCCCGAGCGGCCATTAAACCACAAGCACATAAACGCGATAAAAAGAGACTCTAATTCAGTTCGTCGCTGGTAGTAGTATAAGTAGAGAGTGAGAGAGGAGCACACACCTATATATCTGTGCAGTGTATGTGTGGCAAGAGCGAGGTTTAAGTACATAAAGGGGTTGCTAAGCAAGCGCGGTAATTATACTTGTTAACGAGCGCATCGCCGCGACTAAATGCCCTTTGCCATGCTGATTTAGGTAATTTGTGTGCTTTTCCTTTGTTTGTTTTTTTCTTTCTTAATGTTTGTTCGAGACGTGCAAGTGAATGACGTGTACTTTTGGAGTTTTGGTGTCAATTCGTACATTTAAAATATGAAAAATGTGATACTTGTGAAGTTGTGTTTGATTGAAGTTAGTTTTCCGACGCTAACATTATTCTCATCGTCTCTATTGTATCAGAGTTAATGCGATTAAACTGGTAACTTGAAGTACGTGTAATTAGTGATCATTGTCGAAACAATGATGCCTTTCATGGTCATAATAATATAAAAAAAATCACATCACGTTCATTGTATTAATAATTATCTACTTTCTTATATAGTCAATGTTAAAATATTCACAACAGAAATTTGAAACATTGTAAATCCTTCGACGAGTCATTCGAAAATATATACAAATCTTCAACGCTAGAAAGAGCAGCGCAGGCAACAACGAAAAAAAAAGAAGACCAGTACAATAATTTCCACAAGGATAAGCCGCGCAGTGATTTGCCCGTAACAATGGTTGTCGAGAATCTGTTTAGCTCCTTGAACCAATTGGGCATGGAATGCAGGCGCGCGGAGAACGGTGTATTATAAAGGCTAACGTTTCCTCCGCGCGTACATAGCGAGCTAACGGACCGCGTCTGCTTCGCCGATATTTTCGCCCGAGGTGTATACGTGTATATATTGAATTAGAAGTCGTCGCAAGGCCGACTTAGAAAATCTGCAGGAAAAAAAATTATGTGAAGGCAAGGTGAAAATGGTTTAGTGTAAAGCGATTGTTTTTTTTTTTGTTGATACGAATGCGGCGATCGATACATATTATACACACACAGCTGACGTCAAACAATATAAACTTCCACGTATAACACTGAAATGTACTATTGATTGGTGTGAATTACTTTATTGGATTATAACAGTGGTTTTACGCCTCAGTTGCTTTATGGCCCTGTAAAATCCCTAAAGTTTCCTCGCGATGTAGTGCAGTTTTATAGATTGTTCGACGAGCTTTATATGAGTCGTTGAAAATTTCACGACTGACGGAATTGATTATTTAACGTTTCTGCGTTGAATTCTCTTTTTTTTATTGTCTTCAAGTTGTTAGATCAAAGCTTTTTAAAATCACAAGTTTTGTAATAACGTTATACCGTTTCGTATACGAGCTCTATACCAAGAGCCGAGCTTTACACGTGAAATCGATCCACGACCACATATGAAACGTAGACTCTTCGAAGAACTCTCGAGTAAATTATTCAATTAGTAATCGCTGTCTATAGAATGCGCCGAGTGTTTCGCGTTCGTCGCACTTGGATATCGCATTCGTACGCTATTCGACTGAATTTCTTCCCACAAGCCGCACGAAATTTCGGCGCGTGCAGCTGCTGCCTTATACTCGGTAATATAATTGAAGGACTTTTGTTCTCGGAATTATAGTGGTGAATTCGCGCGTCAATTGAAAGTTTAATTAAATGCGTGAGAAGAAAAAATGTGATGTTCATTGGCTTGAGACTGGATAATTACTGTGGCTTTCGGTCGAATATTTTCATTCGCTCTTTGTTCTCGTGAAATTGCTCCATTAGTATTCGAGTTGCTCATGAAAGTGCTGAAATTGTTTTTGACAGTTTGACGGAATTCCAAACTTGCATTCTATCATTGCGATGTGAAATGTACGATTAAGTTTGCCGAGTCAGCTGTAAATTAATTTGTTACGCGAAATTATTTGAAACTTGCTAGACGTATCTCTACCACTAAAACTACTAATTGAATTAATTAAACTTGATACAAAGTGTAATATCTTAGTATCAAAGATCATTTTACAAGTTCCAAATTTTGCAAGTATTACAATATAAGTTACCCACAAAAAGTAACGCAGCAAATAACCAAATCGATTTTCCCGCTTTGACAGGTTAAGGTAATTCCATTCGAACACGTGGGTGGTGCACGATATATACGTCCATACGAAGAGGTCATGCCAATAATCGAGGCCGCGTGCTTATCAGATAAGCGAGTTTAACTCAACAGCTATAAGAAGCATGGCCATAGCGAGGATCAAGACTTTTTTGGATTCGAGCTTGAAGACCGTCTCGGCGCCACTCGAGCGCACGAACACGACCATCGAGCCCGAAATCGGTATCAGAGTCGTGCATTCGCCCAACGAAAAGTGCCTTAGGGTCACCGTTCTCGGTGCAAGGCATTTGCCCAGCAATTTCGGCTTCACTCGAGTCAACAGTTACGTCGTCAAAGTACGTCGAGCTGTCGTCATAGTTGTTTGCTATAATGAGATATGCGACGGTGTGATAATAATCGACGATTGTACAGTGGGCAACTGAATCTTTTCTTTTGATTTTCATCAAAGGGAAAAACAGATTTTGCATTTCATTTTTACGAATTAATTTTGGAGCTGAACAATATAAGTGCTTGGCATCTTTGCTTCGTTAAAATTTTTCCTCGTGCGACTTCGAGCTATATTTATCATACTTTTTTTTTCAATATTATTTTAATGACGTTATACTTATAATGCGTTATTTCGATAAAATTCCAATGACATATTTTCATAAAAAGACGGCTAATAGTGTGAGCATATACGTCATCGCGTACAATAACTTTATACCAAGTTGAGTCATATAGCTTTATCAAAATTATGCAAACTACTATCTACTATGAATTTTTTTTACGAGCACAACAATTATGATTCATTACCGAAACATTTTAGGAATATAACTCACTCTAACAAAAAAAATATATGATAATTTCGCAGGTAAAACTTTTCCCGGGCAAGGAAAAGTTCGAGACGACGACACGAAGCGAATCATGGCCACAGTGGAACGAGGAGTTCGTATTCCCGTTGCGAAAGGAGACGAAAGTGAAGTTCGGCAAGACGAAAGTGGTCGAGGAAGAGATAAGCGGCTCGAAGTTCATTATCGCGACGCTGTACGCGATACTCGAAGACAAGCCGCTAATAGCCACCGACAAGAAGGAAAATGACAAGGAAAAAGGTATAAGGCCGATGAAATTTTACTCTTTGCGGTTTATCCATATTCAAATGAACTCTTTATTGCGCCCATGCGTATCGTCATTTGCATTTGTACGGTATAAACCTTTTTTTTTCTTTTCTTTCTTTCTTTCTTTCTTTTTTTTTTTTTTTAGAAATTTTCAATGATAACGTTGATTATTGAGCTTGTTACTAGTGCCAGCAGTGTAAAAAAATTTGAAAACCGTTACAAAATCGAATGACGATACGTTTCTCAGCCGACAAACAAACAGATACAAAATACTCGAAATTGATAAAAAGACGAAAGCACCGCAGGTAAGGACAAGAAGGACGGTAAAAAGGGCAAAGACAGCGAAACCGGGACAACGACTAAAGCAACGGATCAACAGCAGTCGAGGGGTAGTTGCAAGCTGCTAAATCAATTTTTCGGCAAAAGCTCGGACAAGATAGGCGAGAGCAGTGCGCCGGAGAGGAAGGCATTCGAGAAGAGGCGAACTATCGGGGCGACGACAGTTCCACTTGATCCGCGCAACTTCAGCAGCAAGCCAGTCAAAGCCAAGCATCCGCAGGACGTGTCGACCGGCGACATGTGGAGGACCCTCAAGCCCATCTCGAGCGGCATTTCCGGGGCCGAGGAGCGGGTTAGTGATGCTGATTATGATGCCATTGTCCGCGCGATTGCGAGTGACGTGCAGATTGCCTCGTAACGTCGCGTCACACACTTTGTATAATATTCAAACTTGATGCTGCTTCTTTTTTTTTTACGCGAGACCTTATCGAACGGCGCGGCTCTTTTAATTGCCGATCGCGGAAACTGATGCGAAAGTCATTGTTACGCGCTGTCTTTAAAAATAGTTGTGATGCTCGTCTAAAGCTTGCTCATCCCGCGAATGACTAATTGTAAGATTCACATCGATTATATATTATAGCAGTCAATTTGCTCGTAATCGTGTTTCTCTAAATTTCGGTAACAATACGTACACGCATACACGATAATTTGTTTTCTTTGTTAAGACTCCGAGCGGAGCAGACGTAGGTCTTAAACAATGAAGTTCACTGATTACTCGAACGTGACGAACTGACGTAATTCCGTAACGTACCGTAGGGGTCTCAAATCTAATTGAGGCAATTGATAAAAGGCAACGTGCCACAATTGATGATATGAGGAACACATTTCTCACGGTTTTGACGTTTCGCTTGCGCATAATTTATCGTTAAAGTTTATAATACTTTGCTGAATCAATTGGACAGTTCGAATTGAAACGATATTGGTATTTCCTGGTGAAAAATCATTACACTTTTATTGATGGTTTGATTAATAGACATTTAAGAACATTGCTGAGATAGTATAGTTGAAAACGTAAATAAAAAAAAATTCTATGTATATATATTTTTATTGATTGCAGCGAGAAAACAAAAAGGGCCAAGTAGAAATGTCGCTATTACAAGAGAAAACCGACAAGAAGGACGTGAGCAACGGGCGACTGGTGCTAACTCTATTACGGCTGCGTTGCTCGTTGCAGTCGATGCAAGAGCACGAGGCACTGAAGGGTCAGATGTATATAAAAATGTCAGTGGTCGACAACGGCCGCATGACGCACTTTTGGAAGAGCGACCGATTCAATCCTAGCGTCTCCCTGAAGTTCGACCCAGCAGTCGCGCAGGTGGTTGCTGAAAATCCTTACGAGGGAGCTTTGAAGGACGTCAGCTTTGTCGTCAAGTTTGTCTCGAAAAATAAGATTGGTGCGTATGTTTTTTTTTTTTCAAACCGACTTTTACAATTTCAATCATGAATTTTACGAAACATATAAGCTAAACATAATTTTATTCGTTTTAGGAAAGAAAGTTACTGTAGGTCACTTTGTTATTGGACCAGAAGTTGGCGGTACTTATAGCGAGCAGTGGAAACAAGCGATGGCGAAGCCAGGACAACCGATTATCAAATGGCAGCACTTCGAATAAAGAAAAAGCGAGCAAGCTATCAATGATCTTGCGTGGGATTTTTGACAAGAATATCTTCGTAACGTTTGCGATCGGAAAAACCAAAACTTGTGGCTTTTATCTGAGATTCGATATAGTTCAATGCAACCGTCCATTATTTTAAGCACTACATATGTATATTCAAATTAACTTTTAAGCCGTCAATATCACTGCAATGAAAAATAGCAGCAGTTAAGTTTTATGAAAATTAACGAGTTGAAATTAAGTGTACAAATGTAAAAACTAAGTCTCAATTATTTTAAATCAGCTATATGGTATATTATATTGTAACGTCAATGAACTTTTTGTAACGAAAAATTCATCTCAGACACATTTTAACAAGTAAATTACATTACTGATGATTTCTGAAAAGTTATGTTTATCGTAAGTTTTTATCGAGGTTTTTGTAATTTTTATTCTCATGTAAAAGTTTCTAGTTTTTCAGAATTAATTTATGAAAAAAAAAACAAAAATTTTTTATTTTTTATTGTATAGTAGGATGTTTTTTATTTTTATTAACAAAAAAAAATTGAGTAATGTTAATTACGATATCCTTATTTTGTTTACTTTTAACCAAAAACTATTTGTATACATAAATCAGACACAACATGCCGAATTTAAAGTAAATTTTGTATTTATGTACTTTGTATTTTGGGAATTTATGTAATAATACAATAAATTCAAATATATCAGTTTAATACTTTTGTTAAAATTTTTTACATAAAACTTTTATAAAAATTATAAAAAGTATCTTGTACAGTTTCAATTTCTTATGTACAAAATTCCAATTTGGCTAAAAGCCTTAAAAAATCGACTATATTTAAAATATATAATAATTTGTGCGTTAAACTCACACTAATCTAAGTTATTGTGGACGGACTTGTCAGCAGTCTTCTCTTTCACGTATAAAGTAAAGTATATAATATGTTTAAAATGTTCTGATTTAAGATCTGTTATCTTTGTACTAAAATGATACGTAAATTAATTACAATATGGTTTACAAGTATTCATTATAGATGTTCAATTAGTCTGGTGAGGCACATGATGATTCAATAAGAAAACTTTGCCTATAAGTAATGGAATTTCAATGAACACAACAAAAGTTGTCATAGGAAGCCTATTCTAAGTAACTGTGGTAATATAACAATTACGACAAAATCTGATAAATGGAATTGAATTTAAAAAAAATCAAAATCTTGAAAACCAAAAAGTCATAACGGCTGCAATAATTCCACTGAGTTGAAGGAAAACATTAAGTTCTAAGCCTGGAGCTGAATTGCATCCATCTTTACTGTTGCATGTACAATATTCCATAAAGATGTTGTATGTACCTGTCCTCATCAAGCAAAATCTTTCGTCTCCTTCAATGCCTGGTTCACCCAAGTATGCACAACTGCGGAAGTATCTCCAAACTCCATTAACTATGGATAAAAAGGATAATGTTACTAACGGATTAAGACCAGACAATTTTTATTTAATGATAATTTCTGAATTGTTTTAAGGTAGTTGTAAAACTTATAAGTTTTATTACTTGCAAATTCTTTATTATTATGTTTATCTTTCTACAAAAAATTTACAAATCTCTTTTTAGAAAAATAAAGTGGATAATAAATCAATAAATTTACAAATGCATTGACTTTTTTTATATAAGTCTTTGAAATACCTTTTTGACGAACTTTTCTACACATTGTTGGTCTGACTCCAGGCAAATGTTCTAATTCTCTTTCTTTACTGCAATCAGTAATTGGAATTGTTGTGTTGTCGAATGGATCTGAACATTTTGGATCAGAATCTGATCTGCATACCCAGCATTTAATTGAAAATCCTGCAAGTAATAATTTGTATAAAAATAGTTGATTTCAAATAGAAAAGTAAGGTTAAAGGATTCTAAAAGTTTTGATATCAACTAAAACACTTAACAAAATTTTTCCATGGACTTTTAATTGAACTAGGAAATGAAATGTAATTAAAATAATTTTTAATTCATGTAAAGAAATGTAGTTTGTTATGATTAATATTTTTGAAGGGAATAGAGGTAACTCAGAATACTAAAAAATAAGATTAATAACGTACCTTTTTCGACAAAACAAGCAAGTAATACAATTAAGACGAATTGCAGTAAAATGGTTTTATTGCTAGCCATTTTATAAAACAAAAATTAAAGAATAAAAATAAAAAATTAAAAAATGCGTCAACGTAACGCGCGGCAACGCCTACAAGCACCCAGTCAACAGTCAACACATTATTCATTATTATAGGGACTCGACTGCGTTCGTATTATGGCGGAGTGACTTCGGTTATTTTCGGATCACGTGGTTCAAGTAATTTTAAATGACATTATTGTAGATTATTACTTATTGCATGAAAATGTGCCATTATCGTTATTTTATTTGGATTTTAATTCTAATAATTGATGAAAAAAATTTTAAGAACTGCATGCAAATTTTGTATGAAAATAAGGATTCAAATGAATTTAATGATATTCGAGAAAAGCAATCTAAGAAATAATGGAAAATTTGTATTTAATTTTTGTTGTTGTTGAAAATTTTGAATCATCGTGTTCGGACGCAATACTATTACCAACTGAAGATAACCAAACTCTAAAATTGAAAAATTGAATTGAAAATCCGTCTGCAATTATGACATAACCTATTTAAGCACCATGCGAATTGTGCTTTGAGGCATGTTATTTTAGTGATTTGTCAACAAAAAACAATGAATTAAAGATTAATCTTTCAGTGTTATAGAGACTGAATATATACATCGATGTCAATATGCATTGCTGCAGAGTGAACACTAAAATACTGTCTCGGTTTACTCCGTTAATTAGGCAGATAAGTACTCCTGTTGCAAATGAAAGTGTATCCAAGCAAATTGTTGAAACGCAAAGTACTATCAATTTACCAGTTTCAAATCAAGATAACAACAAAGGTATTGAACCAAATTATCCACCAATTCTCGACCTTTCTTTTCACGCCAAAAAAAGACGTATTCGCGAAGAATGGCACAAAAAAGTGAAAATGTTGGGGACCATAGAAGAGAAGATCTTTGAATTAAATATGCCTAGGTATTACGGGTGGAAATCTTGGAAATTAGAAGAAGGCGTCATACCATATGATCCTCTACCGCAAGCACAATATGTTACAAAGACTCATATAGCCAGTGAACCAAAATTGCCTTCCTACTACGACAATATCATTTCTCCTGAAACACTAGATACATCAGTACAGCAGATTAAGAGTCAAGTAGAAGATATGTTGGCTTTGGAATATGATTATCGAAAGTAAGCCCTAAGAATTTTTTCAATATAATTTTTGTGAAAAATGTTTAACATTTTTATATTGCAGTTTGGATGATCAATTGAATGCAGAAAATCTTGGAGATAAATGTTTTATGGATGACTTTATGGGAAAAAATATAAGCCAGCAAATGAATAGGATATTATGCACAAACTTTTCAATGAGTCACCCTCATTTGTTGGAAGCTCAAATGGATATTGAGCCAAGGCTAGAAGCTTTATGGTTCTTTGGAGGTTTAGAAGTACCATATGAATTGGAAAAAATCAGAGCTGGAAGAAAATGGACTGCAGAATTCAAAGATGATCCTATCAACATACCTATAAAGTATACAGGAAGTCCACTTTTACATTTAAGACATCATTTACCTTTGAAAGAAATCGTTTCATTAGAAGAATCTGAAAATCCAGATCTTGAAGTCCCGGTTGAACCTTACGATTTTAGAAAAACAGGCTATTTTATGGATTATCTAAGAGCAAGTGCTATACCTGGATTTTGGCCTGGTGATCATAGTGAATTTGGTACTTTATCCTACCTCAAAAGAGGATATCTTTGCCACAGACCAGCAGAATTCAATGACAATTTAGATGCAATTAAAGCACAAGCTGTATTTGGTTCTTTCAGCTGGTTATACAGTCAAGCCTGCTACCAAGGTAAAAATTTAATTGAGTGTAGCATTAGAATTCACTAGTTTTTCACCTGGAAGACTAGATTTAACATTAGCGTTTATTTTTTTCAGGATTTTCCACTTTCCAGGATCCAACTTATCCTTTTGTAAATCAAATGGTTATCACCAATGGTCAGTGGTGGTCTTTTGCAGTTTACCAACTCAATACAACGGCAATGCATATAGATGCCATTTATGAAAATCCTAGAAAGAATATTTGTTGGATAACAGAGCCTATGCAGTTATTTGATAAAATTGAGGATGGAAAAGTCCATGGGCTCAATGAAGATGTATTAAAGCATTTGATTAAATTTTATGTTAATGTACCTGAAGTTAAAGAAGGTATAGAAATGAAGCCATATGTGCAAGGTGAAAAACTTATTGCAAATATTGAAGATATTGAAAGAAGAAAATGGCTTGAAAATCATTACAAACATCTACTATCAAATCGATCGCGACACAGGTACGTAGTTTTGTTTTATTATTCATTGAAAACTAAATTTGATACATGAATTTAGATTTTGCGATCCCAAAGTAATTCTATTGATTAATCACAATTAATTGAAATAATATTACTTTGGAATAAAAATTTAATATTTGAATTGTAATACTTTATACTGAGAATTTATCAATGAAAATTTCCAACTTTCTAGACTCATTCCAGAAATTGCTCATTGGCAAAAAATTTACATGATTAAATTCAAGACTCGACCCATGGACAAAAGACGTGATCCATGGCAGTTTGGTGTTAACCCATTCAGACGAAGACTCGATGATCACGCAGCAGAGTATATTCCAAGACACCTTAGACCTGATCCAAAGAAACATAAACAGATTTACAAATGGGCCAAGACTTACTACCCGAAAGTTAATGGTGTGGATGATGATAAAATATATGGTTATAAGAAAACGGGAAAGAATTATTTGAAAACAGGATAAATCATAATAAAATTATCTCAACTGCTGTAATAGAAATGTGCATATAAGATTTTTCAAATTTATTGAAAATGTTTATAACGAATTAACATAAAATTAAAATGTTGCTGATGTTTTTTGGAAACTCCGTTGCATATTTTTTTTATTAAACTTATCAATCACTTTAAATTTATTGAATGATCCTATTAAAACGCTAGCATTTTCAAGTTTGGAAACACGATGTTAATCATATCTTTCTTGATTTATTTTATAAATTATTGTGTGTATAGAATTTCCTTGTATTTCAAGATTTATGGTATTTTCTACTTGAGTGCTGTCCATAATCGAGACATACTGACTTTGACATCTATTCGAAACAACATAAAAATTATTTCGTGAAAATACTATCGATAAAAGAAAATGATATAAATACTTACTGATTGTACAAAATAACAATTATTTGATCTGTAGTTTTGAATGCTACAGTGGGTAGACACAAATCCTCTGATTTCGAGTAAATTTTTATCGCTCCTCGTGGTACGAATTTACTGAAATGGGCTAAGACGTAATAAGTCGGCTGCTTATAAAATACATCCTCACTCGGATTAACTATAATCGATGCATCGACGTTGTTTTTCACCCAAGTTGGACCACCCTTCAGATCTAGTGCAAGATTCCACTCCATCCAACCGACGATCCAATGATTGAAGTTCTTTGGAAAAAAATTTTAATTAGCGTTAGTCTCATAATTTGTACACATATTACATCGATGAATTTTAATCGGCTATGTTTTGTTATTCCACCTCCAAGGGGAAGATATTCAAATAACCGACAACAAAAATAGTAATATAAATTAGCACCATCATAAACGATGAAAGGTTTGCCTTTTTTTTTCTTTACTATTACTTAATTTACAAACTTCTCATCTTTACAACTTATCGTATATTAGTTGCAATCGCTAAAAGTTTTTTTAGTACTTCCAAACTCTATAAAATGTTTTATAATAGATAACAAAAGAAAATTATGAAGGTGATTTTTCTTTTGTTCGGGATTATAACTGCAGTACTTACTTCAATCATTTTTAGTGCTAATTTCGCCGCTCGAGCCCATGAGCCCAGAATAACAGGCGACTCGCCAGGTGATGGTGCTTAAATCGAAATCGGGTTTAACGTTATACTTTTTTCTTACTTCAAAAATGCCGTTGACAGTTAAAAAATATTGATATAAAGAGTGAATTGAAAACAAAAAAAAATCGCTCGATGGCCATGTCTGACTATACACGCACTTTATCTACTTTCAACTCACGTATGACAAAGAAAACTTACTCATGCAGGATTCAGTGAGAAAAATGAATTTATCGGGAAACTTGTCGTGAGTTTGGTCGAGAGGCTCCGGCACGATAAAGGCATCGGCGTACCAATGAACGGCGACGCCGCTGATGTAGTCGATGGAAATTGGATCGACGGCCTTCATATCCTCGACGAACCAAGGCAAGGCGAAACGTTCGTCCTCGACAGCGAGTATGAAGGTGCCGTTGTGCTGGCTACTCGCCAAATTTGGCCCAAGATATTTGGTTAACCAGCTGGCAAGTGTAACCGGAGTCCATTGCATCGAGTTGATGCGTAAAGTACCCAGCCACGACACCGTCGGTTCGTTGCCCGTCGACAGTCCCCACATTCTTAAACCTTCCGCTTCGTAGGCATCCAGCCATTTCACTATGTAGTCCGCATATGCTTGATAATATTCGGCTTTCAGATTTGCTGTTTGATCATTTATCGATTAGTAATTCAACGAACAACGATAATTATCGTTAGTATCAATCTACCAAATCCGATGAAGTCGTCGTTGCTTTTCATCCACGGTGGGGCAGTCCACGGAGTTGCGTAGAACAGCGTCGATGGATTTATCACGAAAGCTTTTTTCAGGTACAACACTCTGTACATCATATCTTCGTTGGACAGAGAAAAGAATTTCAAATCTGTGTCGTCGTCGATGTCGTCTAAAGTGTAGCCTCTTTTCGAAAAGTCAGTACCGCCAATTGGCACTCGACCGAAATTGTAATTGGAACCTTCGCTCGAGTAGTAAGCTCTAAAAAAAATCAATAACCCATTCATTTCTCTGGGTAACATGTAAGAAAACTCGTCTACAAAACAGTTGAAAGTTATCACTTCATAATACTGTTTTGCGTATCTTTGCTCATCTGCGCCATGTTAATTCCAAACGAATCGGTGAAAGCGCCACCAAAGCCAATGACTGTCTGATACGTTAGTTTCGGATTGACAGTTATGGTATTGTCCGCACCCACGTAACCGTCCATTACACCGTCGACGCGATAAAGTCTTTTGCCACCTTTGGTCGTGGCGTACCATATGAATTTATTTGCCTCCGGTGTGTTTGGATTTGGCTCGCTGTCGCAGTAAGTCGCATTGCATATGCACACTATGCTGTCCTGCCCGAAGTTTTTGCCCCAGCATTCTTCCGCTGTCCCTTTTGCAAATGGTGTGTACATAGTTGAAATATTACATGAAGTTCTGCGAGAGCATATTTTTACATTTTCAATATTACCTGCTTTGATGAAATACAGGAGAAAAATAATACTGCTTGATATCATTGCTTGCATTCTATTCGCGCGGTGGAAAACCAACTCGGAGGTGCAACGAGCACGAATAGCCATGCTAAACCGTAAGTTGGAAAATCAACGTGCTCCACTTTTTTATTCAAATAACTTTCAAAATTATCTATTTGGGTACTGACATTATGAATAACGTTATTTCGCGCGCAGATTGCAATTTCGAAGACTGACAGTTTCGAAGATGAATTCAACAGAACGGTGGTCTGAAATTTCATTGTTGATATGAATGAATTTGCGTGTCAGAAATTTAATAGCAGACATCTCTAACAGTATTCCTATTATACAACGAATATGCAATCAAACATGATGTCTATAGAATAGAACACAATTTCTATATTTTATTTTGTTTTTCATTATTATACTCGCCATTGATCCTATCTTTCTACATTCATCCTGAGTCTGTTTATTCAAAATATAATTGTGCAGTCAATCTCATTGCCGGACTGAAAAATTCCGCGATATTATTGTCGTGCGAGTTATCATGTTCATTTATTATGTAAGCTTTTACTTGGGTCGTTTCGTGATAAAAACTAATTATGGCCTCATATGCAAAAAGTAATGAACTCCCATTACTATAGTGCCATAAAAAATTCTTTTTTTCCCCTTATATTTCGAATAATTTGCATATTGAGTGTAATTATTCGATTTTCTTCAGAGAACTCTGCATGATTAACGACTTCTTTGTTTTACGCTTTCAACATATTTCCTTATCACGACTTTTTTTAACACCTTTTTTTTTTCGTCATCATCCGGCAATTTACAAATCAAAATCACGTATTTTTATTGAAAATATTAGAAAACATTTGTTAGATACATATTTTTCCGTGGTAATATTCGGAGTGTAATTTTCCCGTGAGAAATAATCCGCGTGTATTTACCCAATCGCCGTGGAGCAGGATTTAAGCGCGCGCGCTAGAGCGCGTGAAATGTTTAGTATGACAATGTTGATTTTGTACTAACGCAAAGGTTCTGGGTATATTCAACTGGAAATTGGTTCAAAACTTAAGAAAACTATATCAAACTAGATTAGCTAAGTACGTTTTCAAGATTTGACGCAGCATTTACTACTATATAATCACACAATTTATTGCGACTAATAAATTATCAATATCAATGCCTGAATATATATTATAACGGGATTGACTGAACGTTCGCTCGAAATCCAATAAGTTTTATCAGCCATATTGAACCTTCGAATATCAACGATTGGTTTTCTTTTTTTTTTATAATCCACATATCACGGACTTAGTCTTAATGCGATACTCGCACGGGCGGCAAAGCCTTTAACGAGAGTCCGATCGCCTGGCCATAAAGATCAAAGAGAGGTTTTGCGTTCTTTCTCTCTCTCTCTCTCTCTCTCTCTCTCTCTCTCTCTCTCTCTCTCTCGAATCGGGCTCCGATATGCATAAATTTCCGTGAGGGTCTTTGCTTTCGCTCGGCGGGGGTGTATAAGAGGCCGAGGTTGGATTGAAGATCAAATCTTGGCTGATTTAACCGCGTGGCTATTATGCACACTTACTACAATTAATTGATAGGGAGCTCCCCGCGGGTTGGCAGTGTATGCGCGCCGCGTCCCTCCCTAGCGAGCCCCTAAACTGATAGTAATGCTAATGCACTGCAAGTCGTGACGTGCGATGAGCTTATATATATCTAACTGAGCGCGCGCGCGCGCGCGCGCGTGTGTGTGTGTGTGTGTGCAAGACAGGATGGTGCTACGAATTTATATGAAAATAAGATCTATACATTGGGCGATTTATGATCGCGATCATCAATGTGCGATTCACACGTATTGTTGAATGGTGCAGTATAACTCTTGTTATAGATCGATGATTCAAATATTCCTTTCGTGATATCTAAACGCGATGAATTTCTGGTCTTTTTATTACGTAGGGACATTCACGATTTTGAGTTTACAGTTTGCAAATGCGAATAAACAATTTTTTCCTTAAACAATTACTAAAGTTATTTCATTTGCATGAGACACGCGTCATTTATTTTTTAATATAGGAAAACATATTTTTTATGTTATACACGACGCTGCACGGCAGTACTATTGCTTGCTTGTTTTCGACAAAATCTTAAAGCCAGTAAAAAGTGTAGCGTTATATGTAACGAAACTGTGTTGTGAAAGTAAAAGATCCTTCTCTCTCTCTCTCTCTCTCTCTCTCTCTCTCTCTCTTTCCCCTTGCTCTCTACCTCAGTGGACGCAGAGTGTCTGACGACTTGCAAGGACTTAAACAAAACAATTAAAGAAAAGAAGCAAAATGAATGGTCAATGACGAGCAGATCAAAGTTGAATTGAGACGGATCGAAGGCATTTTTGTTAATATTTTATTATTACAGCTTGTTCTTATCCGTTCGCGCGCAATAGAAATTAATTTTTATTTCAATAATATTGATATGCCGTTCATTGCCTCATAAGTGAATGTCTGAATGACGACATAAGAGGATATGCTGTAAGCATGATTTTCGAAAATTTTTATTTTATATATAGATAGATAGAAAAGAAATGTACAACTAAATTATTCACAGAATATTTTAACGAAAATTTATAACACATATTTATTGAATAGCGAAAAAAAAACTAGAAAAATTGTTCTAGAACAATTTTATTGAATTTGAGTGAAAACAAGTTTATTGCTATGACATGAACTACAATAAAAATCCATTACTTTACGACTTACTTTGCAAAGTATATGACGAAATCTATAAAAAAAGCAAGTTTTTGAAGCTCAAAATGGAAAAAAAATATTGTAACGCTAGAGCTTTGGGAGTTTTTTCCTCTTCTTTTTGAAGGTATATAGTGACGGAAAATTCTCGTGGACATTAGAAAAGTCCCAGAGAACTTCTTTTTCGGTATCTTTTCCATATTTTTAACTAATTGAAGATTGAATTTTTTTGTTATTTTGTGGATAACTTTTTACTGCATAATTATTTTGTAAGACAACGAATTTCAACGTAATAGTCTTCTTTTTTACTACAATTTTGACTGGTCCTGTAAACTTTTTTAATGTTCATGAGCATTTTCCGTCACTATATACCTTCAAAAAAAAAAGAGGAAAAAACTCCGGAAGCTCTAGTGTTGAACAGATTTTTTTTTTACCATTTTGGGCTTCAAAAAAGTGCTTTTTTTTGTAGATTTCGTCATATAAGTAGGTACTGAAATTTCATTGTCAAACGTATGGAGTGTATTTCAAGTTTTTTGGAAATATATCTACAAAAGAGTTCAAATTCTCCAAAGATGTCCATTTTTACCAATTTTATTTTATTGTATTGTTCATTCAATTATTGTAAGTATATAGAATAATATTTGTATGCATTTGGCATTTATATATACCTGCAAATCCGAAATTATATGTATGCATTCAACGCTATAGTTGAGCTGGAAGTAGAAGCAATCGTGGGTGGATCAAAAGCAGCGGAACAAGAATTTCCATTCGCAGTAATAAATCATATCACTTATAGATCTACGTACACTCACCGTGGATTGTATCTGGTGGAACGTTTCAAAATAAAAGAATATTATTGGCATAACCTTTCAAAAAGTTGCTCTGATTG
>JAWWMK010014934.1:0-21406 GCA_035047105.1 Galeopsomyia nigrocyanea
GCGGCGGCGGCCACGACCGCTGATTTTTTTTTTTTTTTTTTTTTTTTTTTTTTTTTTGGAGCAAGACTAAAGAGAGGAGAGCTGGTTTGATACCTTGCCTCTGCTGCTGAGATTTTTCGATTGCTTCTTTTTTCAGACGGGTTATTGTCCTCTCGCGCTTGTCTTCGCTCTTGCCTTAAGGGAATCGATTATTTATGTTACACTGTGGTTTTTTTGGCTTGGTAATTGATATTTTACAACAATGTTTTGCTAGGGTTTTTTACTTTTTTCTGCGGTTGACTGATTGTTGAATAATTAATTCATATATGTACATCAATAATGTTATCCTAATTGTTTAAATATTTTATGACGATCTATTTTTTTTACCAACAATTGAGATAAAAATATTTATTTACAGATTTATTTTACACTCCGCTGACATTTAAAATGTTCACAATTAAGTATTACCGTGCTATAAGACAATTAAGAGCCTTACACTGACTCATCGTGGACTCGTTTGTGAACTTCACCTTTCAGATCTTGCACAGGGAGGGAGAATGTTATACCGGTCGCAGTACCGATTTGATGCCGGCGCATTGGATATAGTGTAGCGCTGATTACATGCTTAATTAACTCGATAATTTACTTGTCCCTCGTTGTTTATTATTGAAATAAAAATTATACTCTTTTATTAGGGATTTCTAATGTTCGAATATAATGCAACATTTTTCCTAAATTTTCCACGTGCTTTCGTGTTACTTCATACTACTATCAACGGAAAAATTCGTTATACGAATCAAATTTTCGTCTAAATTTAATAATATAAAACGTAATTAGTTTAATAGATAAATCTGCCCTCTGAGATGCCGACTCGTTGCCTTAAACGATTGCTAAAAATTCGATAATATGCATGAAGTCTCAAAAAAGAAGGTGGCGATAATTTTTCGGGGTGTACCGAAAAACTATAGAAAATTCCATCGTTACATCTGCGGAATTTTTGCTTTAACAAAAAACTGTGATTTGAGATAAATAATCTATGAAACAAAACATCGATTTTTTTGTAGTGACCCCAAAAAATCGGCCCAGAGTTGATATTAAAAATTCAAGTCCACCCAAGTTTTCAGACCTGCTTGTTCGGCTTCGGCTCGAAAAAATTATTTTACGCTAAAATATTTTTTTAAGTGACAAGTGCTATACGGTGTTGTTTCTTGTTTATTTTGGAAAATGGTTCGTGTGTAACTGAATTCAAAATTTCGATAATAACATAAAGGCAATCTTTAACTATGAAGGTATAAAAACGATGATCAATTACAAATTGATCGTATAATTTATTATGTTCTTTTTATAATTATCCGCGTTGCTATTGTAAAATGATGTAGTTAATTAAAAATTCCTCTTATCTCTATTTTGTTTTTGTCTTCAGTTACATGCTGTGACTTCCCGTTAACCACATGGAACAAGTTTTACTTCTGCCAATTCAAAAAAATACAACATTAAAAGTTGAAATTAGATTTCTTTACCTTGTTCATTGCTCTATTTAGCATAAGTGTAATGTAAAATAACATTTTTTTTTATAAATATGAAATAGTAACCGGATTGAAATATTGCACATACATCAAAATTTGTATAGTTACTGTCAATTGTAATAAACATTTAAATTTAACGAGATCCAAATATGATTTGTGCTTCATCGGTTTTTTATTGCATTGTAACGTATCTGAAATGCACCAACTTTCAATTAGCTATATTGACTATTGCAATTTTTCAAATTATGCTAAAGGTACAAGAAAAAATAGATAAAATTGAAAATTATGTTCTTCATTCATTAGTTTATAGCGCCCGATTAGACGTTTCTCATAATGAAAACTATACATACATTTTTTTTCATACTTGTCCAGGGGTTGTATTCACTAACGTTTTTTTATCGAATTTTGGACTAGCGCATCGACGGCGTTATTCGATATTTTTTGGACGATAATGCAAAAATATCGAAATAAATTTGATTTTTCACAGAATCAAAAATAACGTAACGCAGTCGATATTCGCTATTTTCAATGGTAAAAGTACCTTTTCTTATGTAAAATATCGACTGCGCTATTCGCTAAAAATTGAATAGTATGATTCAACTAATTTCCATCTTTAAAAATAATGTTGTGCATTTATTATTTCTCCATAAATTATTATTTCCCTTTGCTTTCACGTTTGCATTTTTTTTTATATCAGCTCACGATTGATACTTCAATTACGTATTCCAAAAAATGGATAATGAGAAGGGGGTACCAATACGCAGAAGCAAGAAAATTCGAATCCTCATGCGATTTCCTAATCAAAGATGTTTTTGAACTTGTTGATATTTTTAACTTGAGGGTCTCTAATTTACCGTTATCCACTCATAAATATGAAATCAATTGTTTTTCCCTATCAAAATCCATTAAATGATTAATCGGATGCTCTAATTTTCCTACATTATACCCATGCGGATTTTACAGAAGCCAAATTTGCACGCGATTTTCACGGTCTAAAATATAAATTGCTGTAATGAGGTTTTTTCAATATCAACAATAGGCTGCACCAATAAAAATTTTCGGTTACCACAGCTAGTTTTATCGTCACAATGAAATATCTCAAAACTTAATTGACTGTGAGTTCTATGATCGTTTGGTGCAATAAAAATTGTGATATCAGAAACTTATCGCAATCGTTTTGTCATTTTCTAATATATTCGAGTGATTGTTCCACAGCCAAATAAAAAATATCCGTTGGTCATAATCACAAATGAAAAATTACAATCTTTCGTATTGAATTAAATTTAAAAACTCGTTAGATTTCAGTTTTACGTTCTTTTGGCAATTATCGAAACTGTATTGTAAAACGATACCGTTTTAATTGAAAATTCCTTTTCCCGCTGTTTTATGTAAGTTTTGGCTTTATATAGCGCAGACATCGCGTTACTCCGCATACCAAATATCGTTCAAGTAAATTCGAAACAATTACTCAATTCATTGGGAAAACATGAAATTACTTCTGCTACTCTTGTTTGTTACTCTGATCGGCATGGCATGTGAGTGTTTTTTCAAAAAACTATGTAGGGGAGGGTGGGGAAAAACGGCACCCTTAACTGTAAACTTGGTTAAAATGTTAATAAAACGGTTAAACAAATTTTGCATGACACATCCACATTCGTTGAAATAAGCCCTACAAAAATCTAACAGTTTTAATTTTTTTCGTACGTATTTTCGGCTATGAAAACCGATTTTACCAAAATGTCAAAATTCGGAACTCTGAAAAATGTCGGGGCAAAATGGCCCCTTACATTTAAAGACCTGTAGTTTCGTCAATTTTCAATATTTTTACACCTTGTTTGTGGCAATTATTTCGTTTTGATTGGTCGCACGTTTGATTTCGTTGAATATAACGCGATCCACGATCATTTGAATATAGCCATTTTTTTTCATGAAAAAAATCATTAATTTATTCCGATTATCTTTTTTTCAAGACATCTTCCATGAGGGGGCCATTTTGCCCCGAGTCAATTTTTCCGTTAAATCGCTATACTCTAAAATCTTGGTGTTGACGAAAATAATTTTTGAAAACAGAATTGGAAAGCTGAAAAGTCGACTAATAAGATAATAACTTTCCGGAAACAACAGAAAATTAAGAACTATCATTCCTTGCTATACAAAGTTTAACAGGTGCATGACGAAAAATGTACAAAAAAAATTCAAAGCTCTCTAAAAATAAGGGAATAATGTTTAACAGGTCGCCGGATAGCGCATAATGGTCGGTGTACTATCCTTGTAAATATACTAGAAACCTAGATTTTTTTGGCATTGTCCTTCATAGAAAAACCGCAAGGGGGCCGTTTTGCCCCGAGTGCCATTTTGCCCCATCCTCCCCTACTTCATAAAAGTCATCATTCTCAAACACACTTCAGTATTATATCTCAGAAGTAGATATGATAATTAATTCAATAATTACGTATTGCAATAGCAAATTGAGGAATGGGCTGTGTAAAAAAATAGACATTATATAATTGTAATTCACTAGTTTGCATTCGAGAAAACAAATAATACTGTAAAGTCGTAAAATGTTGAACGGTCTCTGCTTATTTCAAAAATTATAAAAATTCATTCACGCAAACGATCGAAATTTTTTCATTATTTATTGCCTCTGCTAATGCAAAATTAACTTTACAATATGAGAGACTATGGTGGCCTTATCAACCGCTTCTTATAACATGCCATTACATCATATTATTCTCTTTAGAGTTGTATTTAATACATATGTATGATACATTGTAAGTACTATGAATAATTACATTAATTTATCTTCTATAGGTGGTCAGCGCTATTGGCGGCCACCGGGTGCAGTGTTTCAAGTATATTGCAACCCATATGAGGCTTCTCAATGTCAGACGGAATATTGCGACAAAAGATTTCCAGGAAGCTATGCTGGATGTCGTCGAGTATTTGGAAACACTCAATGTACATGCGCCCGATCTGAACCCGGTTGGAGAATAGGTAATACTGATAACAATGAAGCAGACTAAACTGTTTTCAACAGCAATGATTTTAATTGAGCCCACATATTCTGTAGAGGGCAAATAAAAACTGAAATAAAAAGATTTCTAGCTTTATGCTTCTTACTTTTCAAAAACATTTCTTTCATATACTCCTACCGCGTTGCATCCTTTGACATCTGTTTTAGCGTTTTTTTTTTTCAACTGTTTCGTACATTTTATTCGCATTGCAAATGCAAAGAATTACGTAAACTATATGTAATTTTGACACGCTCAACGATGCAGAATGATAAATGAGTTTTTCATTTTGTTATTAAATTAATACTAAACGGCTTTTAACTTATTGGCTGTCAAATAACATTTGTTGAGTATATAAGTTCATGAATTCTTCTTGTCGGGCATTTGAAATTCCATTAAGATTCTTCACTATTACATTATCAGTATATATCATCATTACCACGCTCTAAAAAAAAATTTCATTATTTCAATCAAAGCTCTACACACAGACTTTAGATAACGTTTCCGATATAAGTGTCTACTCCAGCCATCGAGGCTAATTCACAAATTTTTAAATAAAACCAATTTATAATTGTATTCTTCATATTATTTTATTAAAAAGGAAAATATCCAACTGCATGACGATGATTTATTCTTGATGATTTACAATAATGTCAAGAGTCATCAATCATGATTTTAAACAGAATAAGGGATTGTCGTACAATTTCCGTGATAAATTTTAAGCTTATTACGAAAAAATATAGGAAACATAACGCGCATAAAAATATGCTCGAAAAATCGTATAAATAACGCTTTGTATAATGTAAAGAAGTTTATTATTTCTGACAAATTATCCGTTGTCATAATTGTTCCGAACACAAGCAACTGAGTCATGATTTTATTTTAAATAAAATACTACTAAAGCCAATCTTTTTTCAGATCTTGACATTTCACTTGTTCGGTATGCAATAAAAATTAAACTTAAATTTCTTATATTATATACTATACGCAGATACTGCTATTTTCAAACTATAGTAACGATAAATTTACAGTAGTGCTAAATATACACGTAGCTTAAATTTATTCGATAAAAATATTACCTATATACATTCGTACAGAGCTGCACCTTAATATATAGATGAATACTTTAGTAATATTAAAAATTTTATCGAATCTTTTTTGTCAAAAGCATTACCAATCATTGTAAACTTCAACCGTCAATAATGTAAAATGGTAACCACTTTTTTACACCATTCTCATTATAGTCCTTTGATAAAAGTATTCAAATTTTTCAAACAGTCATGATTAAACAAAAAGCTATTGTTCAAGTAAAAAGAATATATATTTCCAATTCGTCAAAAAGTTTTCGTATTGAAAACATGAAAAATAAGTCCAACTGAGTATTATCAATGAAAGAATTCCGACAACTTTCGATATTCCTAATAAAGCTGTTGATGCATCACATCAATTGTGAAGATATAAAAAAAAGAAAAAGCAATTGTACAAACTGGGTGCATTTCCATTCGCTATTCAAGCTATCGTCGACATCGTTTCACGAACAAGATACAAAAAGACAACGCGCGCTTTCTTAACGTAACTTAAAACTAAATAGTCGCGTTCTGTACAGCAGTTTCAGCATCATTAGCACCGTTCTTACAAGAACCTTGCTGGCAATGCTCTTCGTAGTCTTTATTTAATACGAAAGTCGTATGACAAGTGTCGCATTTTAATGTAGGCAAATCGTCTGGATGATCGGTAGCCATATGTTCCTCGAAAGCATTCGGGTCATCGCTTCGATAACACTTGTTACATTTTTTACAGATCTCCGTGTGCAGATGAAAACTCATGTGTTTCTTGAGGTAACGCAATTTCACACTTTTCAAGCATACGATACATTTGACGACCTCGTTCACGAGAGGATCGTGCGTTCCTTGAATGTGTTTTTTCAGCAGTGTTTTTTGCGAAAACGTTTTCTTACACAAATGGCATGGATGGCCTAAACCGTCATGGTAAGCTTCGTGCTTTGATAAATGATCAATGTGAAGAACTTTGCCACAAATTCGACACGGCGAGAATCCGTGCTCTTTGCTGAAGTGAGATCTTCGTTGATAAGGATTATCAAAAGTTAGATCGCATTTGTAGCACTGATAGAAATTCGAATTTTCAGTACAATGAGTTTTCATATGCTTGTCAAATTGTTCACCGAGATCGACTAAAGTCTTGCATTTCATACACTGGGTTTGAATGATCGGCTCGATGAACAATTTGCCTTCCATTACATTGCATTTGTGACCAAGATATTTTTCTATTCTATCGAAATTAGTCATACAATAATTGCAATTTAGTAAGAGAGGATGATATCGCCTAACGTGCATGTTGTAGTATTTCAAGCTTTTGAATTCTTTACCGCACGAGCAGAGACTCTTCACGTCGTGTTTCATGTTTGACACATGCTCCATCAGATCTGTCGTATTTTTAAAATACGACAAGCAGGTGCGACATTTATGCGGAGATACTTCGTTGATTTCTTTGGACTTTGACAGCACTTGTCTGAAAATATATCAACAATGAATAAATATTTCGTTAACGGGAAGTGGGAGCCAGTTACAGGAATCTACTTTGAATATTCGGTTTTATTTAATTAATTTTGAATTTTTTGCAAATGTCTGTATCATCCACCATTCGAATTTGTTTAGGGAATGGATGATACAGATATTTGCAAACAGTTCAAAATTTAATAAATAAAATCGAATATTCAAAAGTGTTGGTAACTATGTATTCTATATGGACCTCCTCCTTCCCTTTAAACGAAAAAAAGAATTGAGTTTAGAGAAATTATGATTACCTGCAAAGATTTCTCAAAGACGGTATGCTACTATTCCTTCTTGAACTCTTTCCAGGACCAATTCCATTTTGTAATGAATCATTCTCCGTTGAAGCTGAAGAGGCAGTATCGGCAGAATCTTCTGGGTGGCCATTGATAGGAGCGTAGCAGTTCCCATTGAAATTGCTGTGATTTGAATTTTCATCTTCAATATCCACTTCTTCATCGTTATCCTCCACCCGTATCCTCATTACACTGAGAGTTTTGTATTTTTCCGACTCCGAAGAATCTGTCTTTTGGCTGTTGGAGCTAACGGAAACGACTCCTGAATCATTTGATGAAGCATCACTGTCCTTGCTACTTCTAAATTCCTTGAAACTTTCGTCTGTTGGAGTTGTTCTTGGCACAACCTCATACGAATCCTTATTCTTTTTGATTTTTATGCTTATACCTATTCCAGAATCTGAATCATTTGCATGACTTACTTTACCATCAGTCTCCTTGCATTTGACTTTGTGCAAAAATAATGTGTGATAATTTCTAAAGGATCTGCCACATTCGCAAACAGTAGGCTCTACTGAATTTTGATTACTAGCATTTTGAAGACTGGCTTGGTCTGTTTTCAATGATGGCTTTGCGCCATCAGTGGGTGATTTTATATAATTAGTTATTGGTGGTTGAGCTTTAGTAGATTCTCTTTGTGATTCAACGTAATTGTTCAAATTTTCCTTGGGTTTATTTAAATATAGAGGTGAATTTAGGAATCTACATTTTGATGGATCAAAATTGTCGGGAGTTTCTCCTCGTATTCTATGAAGCTTTCTGTGGTAGCTGAAACTTTTCGCAGTCTTGTAGATGCCAAAACAAACATCACACTTATATTTTTTGAAACCACCTTTTACAGCCATAGCTTCTATAGGGAGCCGTGTTAACCTCGTTTTAGTTGGCTTGAATTTCTTTTTAGGTACAGTCCATCGAGTGTGACTGCGCTTTCTCTTTTTTGCATTAACAGTTAAAGGTACATCCAGTTCCATTGGTTCAGACACTGGTTGACTGGGTGCCCCTGGTGCAACTGGTGCAACTGTATCTGATTCTGGAATGTCATCTTTAACTCTTTCACACTGAGCAATGATCGATTTCAAACAGCCAACTTTGTGGTAGCCCTTCATATGAGAAACAATGTCTACAGTCACCCGTTTGCATAAAATACATTTGACTTTCTCTTTAACCTCTATCTTGAGACTAGATGTTTTCACTGGTGGCTCTTGAATAATGGCATTGATACCTAAAGCTGAGTTTTCAGTGTCTTCAGCGTTCAGTGTCTTCAGGATTTCTGCTGGTTTTACAACCTGACTCAGCTCAACTGGTTGCATTGCAGCCTCTGATAGTGGTATTTTAACCATACTGTCAGGATTTTGCAATTCACTTGCAAAACCTTCATTACCGGCATTGGCACTTTGTCTCAAACTTTTAGCAATTTGGTCTGTTCTAGGCCTGTAGATTCTCTTAGGATTGACATAAATCCCATGGTCCTCGATTGCATGCTGCTTAAGCTGCTGGCTGTCTCCATATTCCTTACCACACGACACGCAATGATACAATTTCTTTTTGCATTTAACAGAAAATCGGAAATCAGGAAGTGCTTTATTACTATTTCCTATTGCGGGCTGGTATGGTATAGTTGGAATAGGTGACTCTGAGAGATTGCTGAATGAATTCTTTGGTGAATCAATCTGGTAGGAACTGTCATCGTCATTTGAATCTCCTTGGATATTTTTGATAAGCTGCAAGGTTTCCCAAATCTTGTCACAGTTTTCTAATTGAACCGTTACGTCTTTTAATTGAAACTTCTCCTTGTAGAACAGCAAAAGCTCTTCTGGATCGCAGTGATCCTAAAAATTAAAAAATTGTAAGAATGCTACAGTGAATAGTTTCACAGCAGAGTACAGGAAATATTTTGAATGCGGAGGTACATAATGGAAAGACAAGAAAACACAATTGTGTGTCAAAATAATATAAGATCAATTGAAATGTCAACAGATCTTGAAGAAGGAGAAAAAGTTTACACACTAAATAAAGGCATGTAAATAACAGGGAAAAAGTATGAAAATTTGGAACATACTACTGTTGTGGGGACAATGAATTTACAGGAAGAAGGGTCTTTGGAAATGCAAATGAATAATTGATGTGAAGATTCAACAGGTAAAGAACCTGTTGAAAAAATTATTTACAACTTTATGAATTCTTTAGATGAATTCACTGGCGTGAAAAAATGAATCAATTAAACACGCTTTTCAAAATAAAAATATTACTGATGGAGGTAAGCTTTTTGTTCACTATTGATTAATTCATGAATTTGTAATTTTTCAAACTTATTTGATTTTGTAGAGAAAAAGAAACAATAAGAACAGATTTTTCGCTGCATATAATGACCTGAACTAATTGTTAGATAAAGAATTGGGTGGTTTGCGTTAAAAATAAAACAATAACAATAACTCCAAAATTGAAAAACATTTACAAAAAATATACTTTGGGATAATTTGGGATAATAGAATCTCGTAGACACAACAAATCTCACAAATTCACAGCAAATCCGTTCGAAAAAAAAACTCCAAAGCCAAAACTACTCCGAAACTCCGAAAATGCCGGTAAAAAAAGGTGAAGCGTAAACAACGCAGTCCCCACTTTTTTCCCGCGCCTTCCGCCAACAATGCACGCGTACGCACAAGCGCGATTAATGTACCCGAGACACAAAACAAAACTAGAGGTCATTGAACATGTGGTGATAGTAATGGGACACTCACGGCATAAGTAGGCGGCGAGACAGCCCTCTGCAAGATGACATCGCTGATTTCCTCCGGATGAGGATAAACCTGATGCTCGTCGTCGCAATTGTCCTCGGCGATGAAACTCGATTCCATAACCTCGTCCTCGGGCATCAAATCATCGTGCGGCTCTTGCTTGATCACGATGTCAGCGGCTTCCACGCCGAAAACAGCAGCAACGTCGTAATGCATCTCAGCCGGCTCCTCCATGATTGTTGTCGGTCTGGTGCGACTTGTATTATATCTACTATTGTATTTGCAAAAGATGCCGGTATGTACAATGACGAACAGCAGCACAACGATGTGCAACTTAGCGCGTACGCGCGCCAACTGACATCTTGTGTAGCGCCACCGCAGCAGCACAGCAGCACTCAGCAGCAGCAGCAGCAGCGCGCAATTGGCAGTGACGAAACTACGCTTGGGCGCTTGCTTCTCGAGACTCGACAGCCTCTACATATATACGCGATAGGTCGGTGCGGTTTTACCACGAACTTTCTATACCTGCATCGCTTAGCACAGCATTTTCTCGTCCATCTCTCCACTTTATAACAAGCTAGGTCATAATACAACTTGGATTTTCAGATTTCTCTTTCTTTGACTGTTTTCCACGGCTGTATCCAGATTTCGGAGTATAATTTGAGGAGGATGTGGGATATGGATCCACAATTGGAATTATTAACGCGACTCTAATTCTGATACCATGATCAATCGTACAATTGAAAACTTTAAATTGGAACTGTACGAATGAAAATCTTATACTTTTGCGGAACAGAGTCCACGTTGTCGAACGATGGGAGATGTTATCTTGACACGCTTTCTATGTATGTAACATATATGTACCGTAATATCAGCGGAGTGTTTTTTTCCGCAAGGGCGACATGGGGGTCTCGGAAGAAGAACTGATTCATACTAACCGTGGATTCGAGAACATTCATCGTTTTTTATTCAAATCTCGTGGCGAATTGATGAATATACTCAATTTCCTCGACATATCGTCTATCGACCTCGACTCGAATACAATTTGCAACGGCGCACCTGAAGTATATTGACAAGGCGCTAATTGACAATTGCAAAGTGGATGCGCGGCAGATGTACAAATCGATGACCACGAGGGATTATCAAATTGAGAATTTCTTTAGATGGTGTGTAAGTCCTGTGTAACGTGAGACTCCACATTGTTACGGCCCTGAAATTCACGTCGTCATTTTAGAGCTCTCACGACTCAGCCAGCGAGAGGCGAGCGGTAAAAGACTCGTGCGATGGAGGAACGGAATATAGTGGACGAGTCCAAGTTTTGGAATGCCGTGGAATACTCGCGGAGCTTCGTCGTATTTACTCCGAAACTTTGCCGATCGATATCCAACCATCTTTAATCGATTATTGAATTTGATAGATAACTTTCTACGCACCCCCCAAGCGTTAAAAAAAAAGATTCATTCGATGATGGAACAAAGGAAATGTTCGAAGGATTACATCATCATCGGAAGCATATCATTACACAGTTCCAATTTTTTTTTCCAGACTGAAGTTCTACGAACGAACGAGTACTTGGAAAAAGACATCGCGATGTATCGACCGCTGAAGCTACCAATATATACATATTGTAAGTGTTCGAACGTTAGAAAACCGGACGAGTCCACTTTTGGCGATAAAGCAGCTGTTGCTGCCATGCCCATATCAAATTCCCCCTTTGTATTTAATACGAGAGAGAGAGGCTCAAGAGTGAGAGAATGAGATAAGGGCTCAAAGCTATAGACGACTATACGAGGCAGCTTTTTTTCCCTCTCACGGGGCATTGATCGACGGGGAAAATTGTGCTCACGACGGGAAAGAGAGAGAGCGAGAGAGCTAGAGAGTGGAGGTACACGACGAGTATCCTACGATCGATTCTCTCTCCAACGGAGTAGTCGCCGACACCGCATTTTGCCGCTCCTCTCTCTCTCTCTCTTCTTCGGGAGTATAAGCTATTTATAGAACTAGAACGGCTGCGAGTACGGCGAATTGTTCGCCATACCGTTAAATTATACATCTCGAAGCCTCATACTAATGTTGCAACGTACGTTTGGCCTTTTCGTATAGATCCGACAATCGATTGGGGGATTACGTGGTGGATTTTCCATTCCTTTGGATTATGGAAAAAAATCACCTCGACCACGATTGAATTTATACCCATCCATCGAAATCTACCATCATTCGATTGATCATTCCAATGTGGATTAAGTACAGTCATCGAAGAACTATTCGAGATGATCAATCCCAAATCCCAATTCCGAAAAGTTGAACGTGAATATCCACTTGAACATACATATGTGTACACGCGAATTCTGGATCAAGTCCAAATCCACCGTATACAAGGACAGGCCGGGAGAGCTTGCTAGATATACGTGTACAACGTCTGGCATTTTTTTTCAACATTTGTCCGTAAACGTCGTGACCGCTAAGAGTGAAATGGTGATTACACCAGCATCGAGATCCACGGCATTGATTTACCCTGTAAAGTCCATTCGATTTCGCATTATTATACGAAGAGGTAACATCGAGTCCCTCGTTCATCGTAACCCGATACTTATCTTATGCACCACTGGTAAAATGGAGAGAGAGAAAAAAAAAACAAGTAAATAATGATAGTCAAGGCACACGTAACTTCTATCTATTGATTGGGCGTATACACGTTGGAAAACAGAGCCACGCCACAGTATAGCTTTTTGTATTATATAATCAACGAGGAAGGTCGTTAAAATTCGCGAGAGGATAGGAGGATAGAAGAGAAGTCGTGTGACTATATACATATATTCGTCCGACGCTGTTGGCGTAAATCTATATAGCTTCGTCTTCCTCGCTCGCTCGCCCGGTGCCCATACTTTGTATACACATAGCTTGGCTGATCAATATAACGACGACGTCGACGGGGACACCGTCTATCATGGGACTCTAGTTTGTTGTATATTATCGCAGGAGAATATTGCAACGCAACGATCGATATATGGATTCGTATAATATTGCAATATTCGAGTGACGGGACTATCGTTCTAATCCAACGAGTATATAGATGGATGCTCGTTTAATCGAAGGGAAATCGTCTATGATATTACAAGATTCATTATAGAATGCGATTGCAGGAGAAATCAAAGGATTACGCGAATTGCAATATCGTTATTCGACGAAACAATTTTTTTTTTCCTTCTTCTTTTTCGGACTAACGACTATTGCGCGGCTTTGCCAATCATGCGATTCTATACACGATCTGATAAAAAGAAACGCGAGAGAGCCTCGCACGAGACATTCGCTCATCGTATATCGTTTCAGGATGTTTCGGACTTCTCTGCTACTTATCGCCTTCTCCTTCGCGTCTCACGAGTGCGCCATCTTTTCCGATGGGAGTGATACAGGTATAACGTTACTTATACATTTTTTTGTTGTTGATGCGAGTTATATTCTATTTGAGAGATAGATTACACGTATATATTTGTATGTATAGGCAATGGTGGTGGATTACGTGACTGGATGAGAAACATGAAAGACAGAAGGTCGAATAGAGAATCCGGTCGTATGATGGGTGGTCTGATGAGTAGCTTAGATCTGAATAATCTCCCGAAGATGAAGCTTCCGTCGACTATGATGTCTAGGATGATCGGCGAACGAATGCTCCAGCCTGTTGATTTGGGTAATACATTTTTGCAAATCGTGTATTATATATTTCGAAATATATTAGAAAAGCAAATTAATGTAAATTCCCGATAGAACGAAAAAAAACTTACATTGATTAGATTGTCAATGACGCAAAACATCACAACTAACATAATATTCATATTCATTGAGGGAAAAAACATACACATATTGAATAATTTTAACAATTGATGATTTTTTTTTTGGTTGAGAGAAAACATACATATCCTATCCTAATCAAATTTCCCTACGGACTGAATAAACGAATCAGCCCATTCGTACGGCTTCGGTTAATAACTCTCCATGACCGTTTCTCTTTCTCTATACTCTCTCATGCTTCGTATACGCTTACATACAGCACATAAAAATCTTTCCAGTTGATTTACGTACATGCCAGACGAATCGAAATGATGAAATTTTTAAATCAAATTCATCGTTGAAAAATTCGTAGAATTCAGTCACCTAGTGGCCAAAGGTGTATACTACGTAAGTAATCTCTGAAGAACAAGGAACGAAGGATAATTCAGGATAGATGCGATCGCGTTAATTTTCGAAAAGGTCTTATAAATTCACGATATGCGCATCGTCCGAACAGACGCTCTGTCCTTCAAATCGCCCAACAGCTGCCGTAGACGCTCTGTCCTTCAAATCGCCCAACAGCTGCCGTTTGATTGTTTTATTGCCGGGAGGGCTTCCCGAACATTCGTCCCTATTCTTTACGTTTACGACCTCGCGCGCTATACAATCCGAGAACACATGGCCGAGGAATGTCCAACTGAAACTTTCTCTCGACCATGATAACGTTTGCGAATTGTACGAGTTATACGATGCCATTAGAAACTCAGCGCGAATGAAATTTCCAAATGGACTTATTGCGACACGGCAATGAAATAATGAAAAAAAATCTTTTTATATTTTCCAGCTAACGTCAAATTCGATCCATCGTTAGATCGAGCATATCGCATGGGCAATTGGTACGTGATCAGACGTCGTAGCACGAACAAGGACGAGAGCGTGGACGATTGGTCGGAATTCTTCGGCGATAATAGGAAGGACGACAAGTGGGAATTGGTTAACAATGGTGGGCAAAGGATCGACGATGTTGCCGATGCTACGGCCAAGTGTATACTTTGGGAGCCGACGAAATCGACGAGTAGTAAGAAAGAGAGCGGTGAAGGGGAAGAATTATTGTCGGCGGAGGTGTTGAATTCGGCGTTGTTAAAGGAGATGAATGTTTGATGAGTCGACGCGGCTTTATTGCAATTGTAACACGACTGGAACGATGAGTTTGGATGTTATAAGATTCGATTTGCTAAAGAGATTGTTATTTTTTTAATAAAAGTTTAGAGAATTGACGTACACATGTCTCATTGATTGATCTAACGATGCGCAGTTAAGAATCTTCCGGAACTTGCGACTGTATATTACCGTCTGTTGCGTAATATCGCGATCGATTGCGCAACAATTCGAAGGGATTGCTTTTCGAACACAAACCGATGACGAAGAATCTTTCAGAGAGAAAGATTTCCACATCGCGGAGTTTTATTGCGTTGTGAGTTCGATAGCGTACAAAGAACGCGTGTACGTACCAAAACGTTCGGACTTTTTTTTTTGCGCGTTTGAATAATTGAATAGCACTTCGGCTGGACGATTATTAACGAAACTTGGGTGAGTGTGGGATATAGAGTCGATGGTGAATTATTAACGAGGGATAAATAAATGAAAAGAGCAAGATAGCGATTGATTTTTTTTTTGCGAGGTCGTTCAACCGTAATGATGTACTAAAACTGACGATTGGCGGTATATACAGGAAAAATGATAATACAACTGATTAGGTACATCCTTTGTTGTAGACGGTATCCCGCGCGGACATATGGGTATCTTTCGCGTTTTCCAATTCACGATCTTTCGGCGGTCGGTAATTGACTTTGCGGTTACCGTGTGTAGGAAATTGACGATTGTCGCGCGACAACTTCGTTTTATGAAGTAAAGCGTTTACTTGCGATTTGTATACACTTTGATTCTAGAAAATTTTTACGATGTCGACTTTTTTTGGAGATTTGATATTAAAAGTTTTTGGATTCTTTTGTAGGGAGTTTAGTCTGTTGTACATGAAATATTTATTAGATATGAAATCTTTGGTATTTTCGAATCAATTTTTGGTCAATTGAAATATAAATTTATCGTCTGATTTTGTTATAAAAAATTAGATTTTGTTCTTATTATAATAAACTATGGCTGCAGAGTTATCTCGCTTCTAATTTAATTGTGAATGGATGGTCGGGTGAATTACACAGTAATGCACTTTCATTATAAAAATAGTTATTCAGAAATTCAAGTTCAAATAGATATTATTGAGAATTATTAAACATTTTATCTGAATATAGATGTCTGCATGAATACGAATATGTGAAGATTTGCCGAGGGTGATACTTTTTTTGATTAATAAAAAAATAGTAATGCAGGTAACTGCAGCAAACAATGATTATAAATTTCGTTCACTCTATTTTTTTTACATGGATCGTAATTGACATCGCTTGTTTTGCGTTTTTACGTTTAACTATGTACATAGTTTAGGTATACATACATCCTGATGCCATCTACGAAATTTTCGATAAAGATATTTTGTATCTATGTATTAATGTTCTGCAGAAAACAAAGATACGTGCCGGATTCAGATGAACATTAACAAACATGACGATTTTTTTATATAGTTTTGCGTTCTGTTATGAATAAAAATCTAAAATTAAAGTTTATAAAAATAAATAAAAAACGCGTATTCCACAATCTGATTGTTGGGGGCTTTCCATAAATCACGTAGCCCCATTTTTGGCTATTTTGGACCCATCCTACCATCATGTAGTCTATCATAGCTTTTTGCCAAACTCCTGCATCCCCCTTTTGAAACTACTTATCTTTTAAAAATTCGAAAAAACTTGTTATAGTGCATTTAAAACAAAATATATAGTTTTAAAAAATTTATTGTTCAAAGGTATCAGAAAGAGTAAATGGCACAAGCAGCCACTCGTGTAAATCGTCGATTATAGGCAAGGAAGTTTCAGCTTCTTCATCGCAGTCAAACTGAACATTTAATTGATCAATTTCTATTTCAAATGCAAAAAAAAGCTACGTAGTACGGCCTAGACCCTTCCACCCCTACATGTAGCTATGCTTAGTCTTACACCGAACCCACCCATCCATCCAAATCGGCTACGTGATTTATGGAAAGCCCCTTGCTAGTCAACATGTAGTTATAATATTTTACAATGAACTGATGAAAATTTGTTATAAAAAAATTATTGCCCTTCTAATAAATAATTCAATTGAGCAGGAAGAAAAAATTTCAACTTATTAAGACAGTAGAATTTCAGGTATTGTATTAAATGTAAACATGTCGATTGTCGTCACAAAAAATGGATTTATTAATGGATTTATTTTTAGATCTTACATTAATTTAGCTTGTACAAATTGCAGCCTTCATCGTGAAGAAAGTGTGATGGTGTTTACTGTAAAAAAAATATTTTTGTTTGCCAATGTTCATGAAATTACAATAAAAAAAGAGTTGAAAAAATTTAAAAAATGAAAGCTCTTTTTTATGATTGTGTGAGAATGATATGATGTGATATAATGTGGTAGTGAATATTTGTACAGCATGCTCAAAATGATGGTTTTCAAAGTAATAGCGACGTTAACAAAAATAGATGAAATTGTTTTGATGTACTCTTGTTTGAAGTGGTGATGTATGTGGTAGTAGAAATAAAAAAATGATTTGTACAATGATACATCAATATTGCATGCCGACATAATGATACCTTTCATAATGATGAACGTGAGATGAACAAAACGTAAGAACTACATTAACATAATGAACATCAATAACAATGCAAATAAGATATGATAGGTTACAAATGGAATGAAATTAATGAATGAATAAGCATGAATAAAGCAGTTCCCAACACCAAGTTGTGACATAGATAACTAATGCAACTTAATCTTTAAGTTAAACCCTTCAACCAAATGAAATTTTTAAGAATGAACTGATAGAAATTAAATTAATAGCTAAGCACTTGTGTAGACATGCTGACGACAATATAGATTTAACCATCCATAGCAGAAAGTCGAAGAATAAATGTTGATAGAATACGTTTACTTCCTTCCCTAGAATAGGCACATAATAAGGCATAATACCACTGATGCATGCAAAATCAAGTTTTGGACAAATTTCCAATATAATTTGGTTGAATGAAATTTTCAAAATAATTTTAGTTATACTATATTTTGAAGAAAGGCAAATATTTACAAACTAAGAAACTGAACTGCAAATTAATTTACAAATAATCATGTGACAAATTTTTAAATCATATTGTATATTTAAGAGCACAAAAGTTCAAGTCAGTAAATAGAATAAGTTTAAGAAAAATGACAATTTCATGCTCATATCAACTATTATAATCCATGCTCAAGAAAATTTGTCCATTATAATAAAAATAAATAGAATTCAAATGAAAATATATCTAAATTGATCACTGATCAGTAAAATCATTTAAAGACATTAATCCATATGAAATTTTGACATGCCACCATAGGAGACAAATCCTACACACCCCCTCTGCCAATTAAAATTTTGAAAATAAAATTTAGAAAAAGCAAGAAAGAACCATTCCCAGTATAACATGCACTTGAGGATGTTAAGAAGCCAAATGATAATTTTGATGAATGTAAATAAACCATCACCAGTAACCAAGTAAAATATAAAGTAGTTTTGCTTATGAGAATAGATTTGTGAAAGTTCAAATGGAACTTTCAGTTTGACGAATGTGAAATCAATTTGAATGAAATTTACCTTTTTAGCTGCAGCTCCTACTTTGCTCTTCTTTGTACCCCTGACCTTCTTCATCCTGTTCTTCCTTTCTTTCCTCTGTTTTCTTGTCTGCTTCTGTCTTTCGTACAGTCCGTGTCGCTGGAGCCTGTACTTGGGTTCGAACTTCTTGGCAAAGTCCAAAGTGTCATAGACAAGAGCAAAGCCAGTTGACTTGCCACCACCAAAGTCAGTACGGAAGCCAAAGACGTAAACAACGTCTGGGGTCACTTTGTACATTTTTGCGAGTTTCTCGCGGATTTCTGTCTTTCTGACAGATGGCTGTCCAGGGTGTTTGACATCCACCACCTGCAATCATCAATAGGTAGGATCAAACACTGGACATCAATCAAATAACGATACAATAAAATTAAAAATAATAAAAATTGTTAATTACCATCTGCTTCCGACTCAACAACCTGTTGGTCATGAATTTGCGGGTACGAATCCTGGCTTCCGTCTGTAACAAAAGTTGACAACAAAAATTAGGTTAAGGTTATGTTTAGCACAACTTAGGTTAGGTTCTAAATAATTAATTTGTTGACATTCCAAAGAAATACGGCACTATTAAGCAACAATAACGTGACATCATGCATTTCCGTTCTATTCGCGCACAGTAACTGTGAAATAAAAAAAGTTATTTCTGTTGTTTTATCACTAATAACACAGAACCGAGACACTCGTAGTATAAAACACTATTTTTCCAGCAGACTATGAAACAAATTAACGAATATAATAATCAAACGGAGAAGGACAGTTCTTGAAGATCATTTTCGTATGGTTTGCGGCTTGGTTTTTGCCGTGATTCGCAATTTATTTGCGGATTATAATTACGTACCATCTTGTTTTCTGATCGTACAGCCTGAAAAAAGACTTGGTCAGGAAGAAAACGGCATGGCATGCGCGGCCGATTGCCGGAACTGACTTGCTCTGCGCACACTGTCAGCGCCACTCCGCGCACATTTTTTTCAAATTTTTGTCTGCGGTGCAGTCCGAGCGGTCCCTAAAAATATACAATTACCGATAAAGTATATTTGTAATGTATGTATACTTATGGTAAAAACATTCAAACTCATCGCATATTTAATAGTGTCAAGGCCCTCTCCATACCTATAATCCACATGTAGAAATAATGGATAATCTATTACTCCTATAAAGCTCCATCATTATGCCGAGAAAACGGTGAAAGTGATAAAAGTACTGTAAATAAATTTTGGCTCAATTAGTGCAATAGGTCTTTTCAAAATAATTTTAAAAATAAATTGTTTAGTTTTGTTAACACTGAGGTTTTATTTATATTAACAAACAAAACATAAAAAAGTTAATTTTCAAGAAGTTTTTTTTTTCAAAGAATCTGCAATGAACGAGCCGGAATCAATTCGCAACACAATACTTTTAGCACAGCGCATTAATCTACCAATTTGTATCATTTTCTCGTCAATTTGTTAAAATATTCGAGGCTAAAGTTTGAAGCATCTACGTACAAATATTTTAGTTGTCGACAGCAAATCAAATTAAGACATTTTTTTACACAAATTATTAGTTTTCTATATGGACAAATCGTTTTTACATCAAATTATGAACATTCATTAATTACTAAAATAATCTAAGATATATGATAATGTTCGTTTACTGTCTGTACAACTCTTCACAGAAGACATAGATAAGGACTTTATGTTATTTTGAAGAAGGTGAATGTGAATCCCTATCTCAACTTCTATATTATTTTAATTTTTCAACCCAGACTTTTGAAATTTTGTACACATATTCTACTGGAAAAACAAACATTTTGAGCGCGGGCTGATTTTTTTTCCATGTTTTAAACCCATTTTATAAACGTATAAAGCTGTTTTTCAAGCATATTTTCAAAAATCTGCAGGCGCACTTCATTTTTAAGAAAATAATTGTTCGGGGGCTCATTTTCTTTGATAGGAGAAACACTTACTATAAATTTTTTTTAGAAACTTATTTTTCGCATGAATAAATCATAAAATACACATTAAATATAAAAAAAACTGCTGAAAATGTTCCTTTTTTCTGGTATTTTGTGGGGTTATTTCATCTGAAAATGAGTTTAAACTAAAAATTGTAAGTTTTGTAGGGTTTCTATTACCGAGAAAAACGAATCCCCATACGATGGTTTTGCTATATATTACAGGGATGCACATTTGCCGTGAAAAGGAGCTCAACAATCTCAAACGGTTATAATTCAGGCCAGAAATATGCAAATGAGGGTAGGTTGGTTTCAAAATTTTCGTATTATGAAGTAGAATAACTGATAAAAATTTTAGCATTCCGAGTAAAGAACTTCAAATCCTATGTCTAAAAACGTTTTGAAAAGAAAACCGGATAATTTGAAAATAAAAGAATTATTGCGTATTTTACTGGTGTGTACATTTATCTTTCTGGACGCAAATTAATGTTATACATTTTTTTATTAAAATAATACTTCAAATGTAGATATTTCAAATAAAAATTTATTGATCGTAATTTTTATAAAATTTTAAAAACAATTGGTCAAAATGGTTTGGAACCATAAGAATATAATATTTGTATACTATTCAAAGTCAATGAACATATTTATAAGTTTGAAGACTTTAGTCGAAATTTCATTCCAAATATTTACGTGTTTAAAATAAATAATAATATTGATAGTCCGGAGGCTGGGTATGCTCCCGTGTGCATTAAGGTGTCCAAGGAAAAAAAGTGGTCAATCTTATGTATTTTGAGCCGCTGAA
>JAWWMK010014945.1:0-21404 GCA_035047105.1 Galeopsomyia nigrocyanea
CTCTCTCTCTCTCTCTCTCTCTCTCTCTCTCTCTCTCTCTCTCTCTCTCTCTCTCTCTCTCTCTCTCTCTGTCCCTCGGGCGCGTTGTAATACCGTTATCCAAAAAAAAAAAAAATCTGAAGAGAGCGTGGATCGGATAATAATTTATTAAAAGTTGCACTCGTGCGCGCGAATTATCGTGACCTTGGCAGCGCGCTCGCCGACGTTATTTATCGCGCCGGCTGATTTACAGGTGACTTTTAGGCGGCTTTCTCCTCAAGGGGATATAAGCGCGCGGCTCTCTTTTGTGCCTGTGTGTGTGTACTTTGCGATTGAGTTTCTCTGAGTTATAAGCAGCTTCGAGAGCAGAGAGAATACCATTGTCTTATATATAGGGATCAGGTGCTATTTGCCCGATGAACGTGGGTGGTGGTGAGGTTATTCTTCTTTAAAGCTCTCCTCTCCGATTGTCTTGTATTAAGATCAATATGTAGGTGTTGTGCTGCCAACGATTTGATCTCCTTTTTCTTTCTTATATTCACACTCGCTCGCGTGTTATAATTTTAAATTTACTATCTTTTTAATCGTCAATTTTTTTCTCGCGACAATATTATAAAAAAAAGTCGCATTCCAAAATAAACAAAGAAGGTTGAAAAAAATCTCCGATTCATTCCGCGACGTCCGACGCGTTTTCACCCCGGCAGCAGCAGCAGCAGCAGCAAAGAGTCTCGCGACACTCTTCTTAGCGAAAGAGAAAGGACGAGACGGAACGCGACGAATGAACGAACGACTAGAGTATTATAACGGTGCGAACGGTTATCAAACCGCGCGGCGAAAAACATTCTTTTTTTTGTGCGCCTCGAAGCTCTCTTCTGCGAAAGGATATCTCACGGCAATGGTGTATTGTCATCTGCTCGAGGCGAGTTTGCAAGCGAAGCGTCTTATCGATCCGCTTTTTTTTTTACGAGCCACTTGACTTCTACCACTGGTAAATCAATCCTTCGAGCTCGCGCGTTTTATTGCTACTCGGGCGACACATCGGCCTTTTTTTTCGCATATATTCTCTTAGAGCTTCGCGTTTATACCTGCCATGGGTTACAATGAGTTTGCAGCTCTTGCAGAATTTTTACGAGCTACGTTTTTTAAGGATTGACATTGGGCTCTTCGCTGTTTAACGTGATGCGTTAAAATGTCAAAATGTTTTTTATTTTCTGAAGATGATTTTTTTATTTTTGTCAATTGAAATTTATTGAAAAATTGTATGTCATTTCCAAACGATTAACCCAAGCACTCACTATAGCAACAAGGAAGTATTTTTGTAAATTTGTCCACGACGCGACGTAAGAGAGATAGAGAGAGAGAGAGAGAGGGAACGACATTATTAGCTGAAACAATGAGCCCCGTAGATAGACTTTTAGCGTATTACACAACAATCGGTCGCGATCACGCGTTTAAATCTTCTAAAGCTTTGGCATGCGAGGAGTGGGGGCAAAACGTCATCTCGCGTGTGCAATTTGGTCGACTATACGACGGCGCATAATTACGAACAATCGCGGGTATAACCCTCGACTAAAAAGCATTTCTTTCTGTCTGTCTATGTCTCTCACGCTGCTACGCTTGCTGCTGCTGCTGCTGGGAAAAGTGTACGCGCACGACGTTACGTTATCGATGATAATTAATTAGAATTAGGGCACACGCTCACTATGCGCTTTCACCGAAGCAGCGACAAGGGCGATTATTATGGCTGGGAAACACGAAAACCTTACGCGTCTCTCGATCCAGGAAGTTTTCCTGCAAGAATGTTTTGCCAGATTTTTTTTCTCTTTTTCTTTTTTTTTTGCGAAAGGTTGTAGATTAGATCTGAGATTTATTGGGCAGCAGCTTGGATATTTTAGAAATTTTGCATGCGCTGCGCCTCTTTGTTAGTTTCGCACGATTTCGGAGTAATTATACAATCGGAGATTTATTAGAAAGTAGATTCGCACATCAAAATTTGCATCTGATAAATTAAAAAATTTAATTTATCTTTCGATTTGAAAATTACTATCGTTTAACGCCTCCGACTTTTCTTAACATCGAATACAAAAAAAAAGTACAGCATCTCAGAGCTCTCGGATTACCGCAAAGAAACGCGCAACTAATTGCCAGAAAACAACTGGTTCTGCGCCGGCAAAATACTTTCACACTTAAATAACTTAATCAAACGATCGATCTTGTGTATCGTTCAGAAAGGCAAAGCGCCGCATTAGCATTGCGCAAAAGTTTTAAAATATCGTAGGCATGAAATAGAAAATCAGCTCTAATTAACTAATAACGGCTAATTAAAATCGACAAGCTCGCGCGGCTCGTTCTAAATAGGAGAAAAAAGCGACTAAATAAAGGCAAAGCCGATTGCCGTGGCGCGGCGCGCGGCAGACACTTTCGCAAAACCTTTCGGTAAACCCGTCAAAATAAATCAAAGCCACTTCGTCAGAGAGATTTTGACGCAGCGGCTATATAGGCCTCTATAAAAAGTAAAAGTGCACGCGCGCATGTATATATGATTTTCTAATCGTGCGCGCGGAGTTGCATTGCAAAATACCATACGCGTTTCCATGATTCCGCGAGTTTTTTTTTTCGCTGCTTCGCTGGATGCGCACACGTGAATTTCTCGTATTCATATTTTTTTTTCACTGCCAAGATAGTTTCCTACTTTTTTGCGCTTGGAATTTATTTGCAGAGGAAAATCGCAAACAGGTTGACTCAGCGAAGAAATAATCGAACGAAAAATCCCATGATGTCACTTTCGTTCGCACCTTCCTCGTTTGCGTCACCATTTGAGCGCGCGAGAAAGAGAGAGAAAAAAAAATCCGGAGAAAACTTTCTGAAACGACCAATTACAAAATTTTTCGAGATAAGCATCGCGCGATCGGCAAGTGCAGCAGCAGCGGCAGCGTCGTAATAACCGGTGAGTTGTGCAAGCTATATATACGCGACGATGCATCGTCTATCGGTATATACACTTTCATCCTCTTCCGGCTCGTTGTCTCGTTCCTGAGAACTATTTGTCATCCCGATGCTATGCTACTTCTTTCTCTTTTTTTTCTTCTTTTCTTTCTCACTTGCTAACACGCAAACTATGCATTGGGCGTTGCTGCTATCGGCGTCCCCTTTCTCTTCTCTATAACTTCTGGAAAAATCGTTCAAGATTTCTTTGTTGGTGTGGTTGTAGAATTTTTGTTGTTGTAATTTTATTTTTTTTTTATTATTTGCTCTACAAGCACACAACATAATCAATAAAATTTATTTTTTCATTAATCTCAACACAATATAATTAATGCACTCATTTCCCCTTTCACGCACTCCTAATTCAAGCACCGGTGAAGGTTCACTCTCTCGCACCCACAAAAACAAAAATCCTTCGTCGTAGGATCTACCATTAGAGCACAGTATCACCCAACTAAAAAAACCCGAGTTTGCTCGCCTTCAAAGACGGTCGACTGCGGGTACGGTGTGATGTGCTCTACTGGTAATTTCTACGTCGAGCTATCGTCGTTTTGAGTTTGCTGTCCTGCCAACGGTGTCCCTCTACTCTCGCACACTCACTCACTCATGTCGACGCATTAGCCTTGCCTGTGCCGACCCCCATTCCTATCTCTCTATGTACACTTGCATCGAGTGCGGCTTTGATGATAAGCGCCTGGGTCCCTCGATTTGCAAGTGTCATGGCGAGCGCCGTTGCTTATACGGTTTTGGCATGGTGATGGATTGTTTGGTATAATTGGCTATGGTTTTTTTTTTATTTAATATTTATGATTTTCGATGGATATGGTTTGGTTGTATGAATTTTGTTTTCGATAATTAATTTCTTTGAATTTTGATATTTTTTTGTATTTTGTTTTCGATAATTAATTTCTTTGAATTTTGATATTTTTTTGTGATGAATATGCATTTGTTGTATTTGATGTGTTTGTACTTTGAAGAATGTCAATTTTATTTACATTATTTTCTAGGAAATTACTGTTCATTGTACACGCATAAATGTATGGTTTTATTTGTAGGGTAAGAAATTTTATTTAAAAAAAATGTATTTTTGTAAACTGATGCATGCTGAAAAATAAAAATGAGCAATTTACAAGTTCAATTATTTCAAATTGTAAATAAATTCCGTTCAATTTTATTCTTACTAAACTAAGGAATTGCGCTGAAGCTAACAGACCCTAATATATGTAAGCAAACAACGGAAATACGAAAATTTATATAGCATTATTTGTTCAGTAAAGAGGGCAGGTAAAGTCTACGGATAAGTCCAGGTCAAAATCCTCAACCGCGCCTACTTACGTTTAGTACGTACTTTGAATGGTTACACGGCGATTCGTTCGGTTACTTTTCTCTCACAGACAGATTGCACCGAGCGAACTTAGCATTGGCGACGAAGATAGACGCCGAGCATAGGTAAGCAGGTAAGGCTGACGAGAGGGGGTCGTTTACCTGTCTTAACGCTTAAGCTCAATGGTAACAATGAATACCCGACGGCCCGTTTTCTCAAAATCATAAAATATTATGGAGGTAGACACTATTTGTCTCTTGCTGCGCTAATCTTGTTTTGTCATTATTGGATTTTTGCATTTGAAGTATAGTATAATTCTAAGCCAGTAACATATTACTAAAATTCTTTGACAATGATATTCTCAAAAGTTTACTAATTGAATTCATGTACTGATATATATGGACTAAGTTCTTTTGCATAAGTGTTTTTCTAAATTATTATATAGAGATTCAGTAGAATATTAAAATTATTGTTTATAGAAAAATAATTTTGACAATGCTTACAATTTTTTTTACATACAATATTTTATTATTATTTTACAATCATGAAACAATTTTTATTTACAAATCAGATCTACACTTTTTGTGCGATGAAAATTACATTATTTTTGTTTCAACAATTACAATTGACATTGATTTCCATAAAACTCGTACAAACACGTGTGTTGAGCGATGATTTGTGTCACAACGCAAGGCAAAGTGCCACTGAATACGTTGCCAAGCTCCAGTTCTTTGTCGGCTAGCATCTTTTTTAATTTTCTGACAGTTCGAAATTTGACCAGCAAGTCTTTGTGATAAATTGGAAAATAGTCCCTATTGACAAATAAACTATTCAAAAGGTGCGTTTTTATTCTGTCAACAAGCTGGGTCCTTCTTATCAGTCCAATTAATTTATGAAGGTTTTGAGTCAGAAAGAAGTAATACGACACTCCTCTGATAAATTCCAATTTCTTCATTCGATCCAATTCGCTAATGCAGCCATCATACAATTTTATTTTCTTTGTTTCTGGCAGATTAACAACCCGATTGTCGCACATGCGTGTTGCCCTCCATTCACGAGAATAATTAACAACAGTTTCTAAGTCACTTGAAACCCATAGATCTTGTCTGTTAACTGTACCCCCCATTGCAATAGACAACGCAAAATGTTTGACCATAGCTGCTTTAGCGGCAGTCGCGCGATCAGAATTGAAATAACTTTCGTTCTCAATAATAATCCAGTAAGGAGTGTGACCGTTCTTATCAGTAGCATTAATATCAGCGCCGAGAGTCAACAAAAATTGTATAATTTCAACCGACAAGTAGCGACAAGCCACGTGAAGTGGATATTGTTCATCGGCATTCTGATGATTGTCAATTTTTGCACCTTTTTTGATGAGAGTCTCGACGAGGCTGAGTTTACCACCTTTTATAGCAGAGTGAAGCACTGTTTCGCCTTCGGCATTGCGATAATTAACGTCAGCCTGATGTTCGATCATTAACAATGCTAATTCTTGTCTGTACACATTGAACGCTGTCATATGAAGAAATTCGGAAGAATCTTCCGGTCGAATAGTGGCACCTTTTTGAATGAGAGCCTTGACCAATGCGACCGAGCCGCAACCTTTGACAGCAGAGTGAAGCACTGTCTCGCCTTCGGCATTCCAACAATTCACGTCGGCTTGATTTTCGATCATCCACAATGCCAATTCTTGCCTCCGTTCATCCACGCTCGACGCTAACACATGAAGCAAACTGCTCGAATCTCTCGGCCTTTTGACGCTGAAATCGGCACCCGCTGATACCAACATCAAGGCGATCTTCGTATTGTTGTCGAATGTACAATCTTTTCTAGTGTCGTCTAATGCCAGCCACAGCAGCTGACCTCCTTCGGCATTTTGTAAGTCGGGTTTTCGGGCGAGAAGCTTCTCGATCAAGTCATCTTTTGAATTGTTCACCGCCGATCGCAAAAGCCACAATAACCTCTCTTGTGACAATTGTGCGTTGTCTATGGTTGTAAATTGCAAATATACATAGACTTGTTGCTCATTACCCTCATTGATAGCCGACTGGAGGTTCCAGATCTCGTTGCTGGGTTCCGCCATTTTTGATAAGTTATGCGAAAATTAATGAAAATAAATAACGACAATGCTAAATATCCGATTAGTACGTCAACACCGTTGTTATACTGATTTATAAATACAACACAATTTTTTTTTAGAGAACACACTTAGGCGCACGATAATTGTTCTTGCAGCAATGCAAACTACTTATTCTCACTACGTAGGCCGAAATATACATATATAAACTTGCCGTGTCGTCGCACAGCCAAGGTTCTCTTAGGACTGACGCTAAGTAGCCTACTAGTAATTGCTATGGCTCGCTTACTCATTTTGAAGGGGCGGGTCTCTCTCTCTCTCTCTCTCTCTCGCTTTTCGCAGACTTCGTACGGAAACCATCGTACCTAAAATTTTTCTCTTTCGCACTTGTGCATATATAGAGGGCCAACCATTCTTAAATCATGAAACTGAAATATAATAGATTTAGTGTTAATTGTGGATTGATTAATGTTAAATCTGACTAATAAAAAAAATAATTTTTTAATTAATATCCTATGTAGATACAGTCTAGTCCCTCCGAGGATGTACCAGAGAAAAGGTATAGTTTAGGGCCGAGAGTTGATATGACCAAGTGACTTACGTAAATTGTCTCCAAAACAAGCTAACTAACGAATTATACAGTGGTCGTTCATAAATAGAATTTTCCTGCCAAAATTTATAATTGACTGTATAGAAAAAAAAAAGATTTGTATCAATGAGCTGCAGCGAACACGGATATCCAAATAGCAAAACTCCTGCACTCTCTCTCTGCGCGATTTATTTTAACTGTAAAAAAAAGGCACCACGATGCAGCGCAGCTCGCGCGACTTGGCTGGAGGACAATGATAGTTTCGCAGAATCGCGCAGCGAGCGAGTGAACTGTGCTCTGAGAGAGAGAAAGATCCAGTTCGCGCCTCGGGGATATACCGTTAAGCCTTGAGTATAAAACGACGGGCGCGTCTACGTGTACCTAGGGAATGTTGATTTTTTCTCTCTCTCATTCCACCTATCCGCAACAACAACAGCAGTAGTATAGTAGTTTTCGGTTGATTTATCGCAATTGGCTAACACAATAGGCGCGAATAAATGCTATTTAAAATGTAATAAATTTTCATAGCCCTGCGCACGTGCACACACACACACACACGCACGTTATTTATAGTATATTTATATTTCACTTATATGAATTATAGATCAGCGTGTCGCGGGGGGAAGGGAGTGACAATCTCACTTTTTTTTTGCGCAACGCAACGGCGGGAATTAGCACACGCAGCCACTGACAATTCCATTATTATCAGTGCAACCGAAAACGTATATACACACAAGTGACGACGACGACGACGACGAGAGAGTTATGAGGGCGAGATAAAATTGCGTCACACACACACGTGTCTTTTTACCGCACTCACGCGTGTGAGATTTCGCTATTAAACAGAGTGTTGTACATACGCTAAAGACGTCAAATGGGAGGAGTTTTTCGGCAGGTGAGAAAGTCTCTCATATACGTATATACATTGCGAGATGTGATGTGTGTTACGCGATGCAGCCTTCGCGTATCTTTTTGATCGACATCGGATTCCGTAATGGCGTAATTATTATTGTGATTTATTGACGTGTAATTAAGCACCTTTTTCATATATAAACTTCACCTTTGCACGCGGGGGACATACATAAAAAAAAGTTCCATTGACGATCGCCGATGGTTTATTACGTAATCGAATATTCAACGATAAAAAAAAAAGAGGGGTGTATTTAATATTGATAGAACGTGCAGCGACGACGATGCACGTTAAAAGAGCGCCCGCCGCCGTATCATCATGTAAAGTGACTCACAATACATTTTCATTGGCGATCCGCACAGGTAATAGCACCGATTCCGTTTCATTATGCAACTGCGCGGTTATTCATTTTTATTTTTATCTTATGCTGCATATACATACACATCCGCGAGCGCGCACGCCGATTAGAATATTGTTCGCTCGCGAATTGATAGAGAGAAGAGAGATAGAGGCAAGGTTAATTTGCCGCGGCTGCGTGACCTTGCGCTTTTATTGTTGGCTTGCGAGCCTGCAAGAGAGAGAGAGAGAGAAGAGAGGATGATTGTTCGCCGAGGAAGGAAGTGCTCTTTTGAATTTATTTTTTTTACGAGCTTGTGGTATCGCATTGCTTTTTTTTATTGAATATTTTCGTGTGATTGATAGGTTTTGTGCGTCGTGTTGTTGGAAAAAATTAAATGAAGTGTAACTGGTTGTTTTTATTATTCCGCCAGATACGTAGATACACGGAGAAAATGTTCTCGGAAAAAGTACAGAAATAGTCATAGTAAAAATTACGGTGACGCTTCGTAATCCCGGGACGAGAGATCGTGCTGGACAATTTTTACGGTGCAGCACCGTAAAATTTCGGGGTCGATAACGTAGAATCCTGGCATATTTTTAGCGTTTTGATCAGATATTTGATAAACTCAGATTTATGGGCTTTAAAAAATCAGAATACATTCTTGGTTGTTAAAGAGATGATTACATGAGAAATTTGATAGCAGAATATGAAATTCATTAGTAAACATTGGTCTCAAAAAATGCATTTTCGAGGTTGGCTTTTCTGAAGTCAGCTGTAGTAATGCGCATAGCGTACTGCGCAGCGGATCTGGTTGGTTGGTAGGGGAAAAAATTACGAGACTGCACCGTAAAAATTAACAGAAATCTTCAGAATTTTTGCGAGATTTTCTTTGTAAATTTTCAATAATGTAAAAATTGCGGGCCGTCACCGTAAAATTTATGTGAAATCTTCATAAAAATTACCAATTCATTTTTTGTATTAAAACATTGTAGTAAAATTACACAATAACACATCGTGTAAAAACAAATCAAAGCGTACCACGCAAACGACTCCTCATTCAAATTACATTTTACAATTACACACGGCAAACACGAACATCCTCGTGTGGGCATTTTCTCGCTATTCCCCACACGATGAGTTACGCGCCTACCCATCGCAGGTACTTGTGTCCTTATTAATTGAGCCAGAGTTTTTCATACGGAAAAAACGGCACCCAGGGAAAAATGCTCGCTCTCGCTGGTTTTTTTTCTCTCTCTCTTCTTTTTATCGCTAGAACTCGCTAATTAGACGAGCAAATAAAACGTTAGGTTAATGGGTCGGGGCGGCCGCAAGTTAGCGCGAGTTTGCGCGCGCGGGGTTACGCTTTAAACTTCTATACGTGTGGGAAGTGCGTAACTACCTCGTTTCGTATAAAAGCTTTTGTTGTAGCGTTGCTTTGAAAAATGGCCAGTTAGCGCGCGGCTCGTCTATTTTTCATCGAACAATTAGATATAAACGCGAACAAGAAAAAAAAAATTCTTCTCGTATAACTCGCAATATCGCAACGTTTTTTGACGACGTCGTAAATTGAGAGAAAAGAAGGAGAAGAAAAAAAGTCACCCGCGCACACACAATATGTGCGCACCACCACCACCACGCGTGTGTATATAGCGTATATAGACGACGACCACCCACACCGCGATCTTTTATGTTGAACCAAGGACGACGGAGAGGGACGAGAGAGAGAGAAGAGCATTAACATTTAAGTAGCCCTATACACTCTGCCAATATAGAAACGTCACGAGCGCAACGATCGTGAAATTTCCATGTGCGCGATACTTATGGGCAAAGCGTTATCGTCATTTTCCTCTTTTTTTTTTCATCTCTCTGTTGCAGGTATGTCTTTCCTCCGAGAATGAGTCCCATAAGCTGGAACGAGATTTTCGATCTTAGATAATATATATAAAAGTTGAAGTGTAAACAAGCTTTTTTTGATAATCATGGATGTTTGCGAAAAAAAAACATGTTTTATGCATTCTCGCGGGGAGATTCGCGCTGTTGCTGTTCGTCGCGGTGCAACGATCGCTTCCTATTTCGCGTATTACTACTCTACTCACTGACTTTCGATTTTCTGGTAGATAGTGAATCTTTTTTATTCTTCTGTCTTTCTTCCTTGCTTCGCGATGTTTACGTAGCAGAACGCTTGACGTTTTAGTTGAGAATAAATTATTTTTTTCAAATCCTAATAATTTGTTTTCTAATATCAAAACGTCACTGACCTTCCTAAAAAAAAAATTATCACCAAAATGAAAAAAAAAAGCAATGCAGTGCATCCAGTACAATTAAAATCGCATCAGCATCATCATCAGCAGCAGCAGAAGGAGTAGAAATTCTTGCAAGAGAGCTTCCTGGCTGCAGTTGCAGTTGCAGCAGCAGCAACAGCACCGTTGTGTGCAGCAGTACCGTAATGGAGCTCGCGGGGCCAGGCAGTCAGGCCAAACAAACAGTTGGCGCGTTAATGACAAAGCTCTGGGTGCTGTGGTGCTCGGCGCGCGCGACCGATTAGAATGAAATACGACGGGAACGAGTCGTCAGCGGCTAAAACAAAGGGGGAAAAGGGCGTGCAAGGAAGAAGAAGAAGAAGACGCGGTGATTTATCTGCCAGCACAATTTGATCGGAGCTGCAGCAGCGTATACGTGCGTGTGTAGGCGGAGTGTCAAATGAAAGTAGGAAGTTGTGTGTGTTTACAGTCAAGTGTTTTAAAGCTACTTGATTTATTGCTTTTCATCGTGTACATTAAATTCGCGCGATTGACAATTTGTTTGTGAAAGCTCGATGGACGTTCGAAAGATCGATAAAGTCAAGGCAACACATCGACAAATTGCAGACTCTGAACTCTGACTCGAGAGTGACAATCGGCGCGGCGGCGTAGTAGTGTCCGATTTTTTTTCTCTCTCTCCCAGCCGATCAGCACCCATAGATCTACTCATTGAGGCGTCGCTCACAAACTCTTGCTTGCGGCTCTGCTCTGCTGCGCGCAACACGTTGATGTTTATCTTTTCAGAACGTCCGTTCGTATATACACTGTATATGTATATATAAGAGTGTACAAACGCTTTATCTTTCAATATTCCATCTCGATGAGTCTATTTCGAATTGGCTTTGCCCCCGACGCTTTGGAAAATAGAGTACTTCGAGTTATTATGATTGACGTTTTTTCTTTTTTCTTTTTATAAACTCGCGTGAATTATTTATAAGTATGAATTCAGGACGTCTTTTTTTTCGCGTAATGTAGGTCTGAGTACTTAGAGATGTTGAAACTGTTCTGCGAATCAAATAAGGAATTATGGCTTAAGCGTAGGCTCTATAATAGGTGTTAATGTACAATTTAAGATTTCTCTAAATGGCCCAACGATATACTGTGTGTTTTTTTTTAGGGTCACTAACAGGTCGACGTAAAAAAAAGGCAAAAGAGTAGCACTTTTCAGATTAGTCTCCTGCACACACCGTCATTTCCGTCGTTCGAATAAAGACTTATCTTGCCCACTTTACGCAAAAGCAAGCAAAAAGAAGGAAAAGAAGAAGAAGAAGCTTCGCTCCCATGGGCAAAACGAAGCAGTATATAGCAAGACGACAAGGCCACGGCTAATTAAAAGGTTCTCTCTGCTTGGTGTCGCGTCGACGTGTCAAGCTCCCCACGCTGTTTTTTTTTCTTTCTCTCTCTCTCTTGTATCCTCTCCGCGATCCGCATGATGAAACACGTTTTCATGCTACCGGACGCGGCCACTTAATGACGCCAGATTACATTAATCACTTATTAATAAGCCTATGCTCGCGAAGGGGGATTAAATGTGGCGCAAAATATTTAAAGATTATCCTTGCTCTCGATTTTTTTTTACTTTTAATTTTTTTTCCCCCAACGATGTATCGGGTGGATATATCTTTTACACGACGTCGCGTCGCGCTTGCTTAAACTTTTGCGGCAAGGCTGCGGATTTAAAGTCACTTTTATTGATGATTATGTTCGCGTCGTTTTTCATCGGTTGCTGGTTATTCGTGCGGCTTTTTTTTTCTGTTTTTTTTTTTGGTTGTGAGTTGTTATTTGTTATTGCGAGTGACATTGTGCTGTGTGATCTTTATAATTTTTTGTTTGTAGAGAATTATTTTTTTTTGTAAGTTGGGTGAATTTAGTTTAATCAATGTGATATAGATGGACCAGATGATAGACTACAGTCGCATGTGAAAAATGTGCATGTGATCTTATTTATTGTTAACTTTTTTTAAAGGCATTGATTTAATCTCGTGAATTTCATCACGATTTTTTGTGCTGAACACCAAGTTGACTGATAAAATGTCAAATTTTCTTTCGATTTATTTATTAACAAATAACATTCTACATCAAATTATTCTGAATTCCTTACAAATTACCTTTATTTTTTACAACCACAACAATTTTCACGAAAAAAAAACAACCAACAAGCTTTTATTTTCGCGTATACTATTTCAAGCATGTCACATATAATAGCCCACTTGGAAACATACGTTATACAGCATACTTTTCACGCACGTAATAAATAAAACCGGCGATGCTATGCGTCGCGCCGCCGCTTGCAAACAAACAAACAAACAAAAAAATCCACAAACTCGCGTTGCAAAAGCAAGCAATCCGCGAAATTTATGAATCCAACGCAGTTGAAAAATCACCCAAGGGAAGAAGAAGAAAGAAACAAAAAAAGGCAATAATTACACGAGCCATCCTTCTTAATGAATAGTCACCTTGCGAGGATATATATGTATATGATTGATACTCACGGCGTTGGTTTGAAATTAAAATTCAATCGAGATATACTTTCGCCACGACGCGAGGAATATTGAACTTTCATCTCTCTTTCGATCTAAATCCATATAATCTAAACGAAACGAAGGCACGTGCGCTGCTAAAAATAGCGATCGCGCGATCGAGTATGTTAATGAACGATCGTATCGTCGTGTAGCGTAAATAGTCATCTGCGTTATATAGAACGTTGTCCCTGCCTCATCTTCAACGAGCTCAACTCGACGATCGCATAATTCAGCCTGTGTATAGGTAATAATTTTTGTTTGGTCAATGTAAAACGTGTTGAGTGGATTGATACGCGAAGATTCTAATGAGGATAATTGTGTGTATATTATTTTGTTTAATGTTTTTGGTGAAGTTTTCGTCAACGCTGGTCGCTTGAGTATTAGAAAATAATAGGCCATATTGAAGAAAGATTTTAAATAAATTGTTTGAGTGGACGTATAATAGGTGTATATACGACTAAGTAAGTATTTCTGAAAATTTAAGGTAAAGTTATTTAATTTAGATGGTGCGTTAGTAATCCAATTGTGTTAATTACTTGTACTAATGTTTTTATTAAATTGGCTAAGTTTGAGTCAGCCAAGAGTTTAACAATGCATTTGTTGAAAAAATCATAATTCTCTAATAAATTCTCTTTAAAAAAATATTAAAACGTTCTCAGCAAAAGTTCTAGCTGCAACCTAAAAATAGCAGCACATAAGCGATCGATCGTGACGATGTTGGTTGGTTGGTTGGAGCAATTATAACGAGCGCCAGCGTGTTCCAAGTCTTAAAAAGGTGCCAAGATCACGGTCGCGTGCTACGGTAGCTTTGGTAGCTCTACCTTCACCTTCTCTCCCTCTTCAAAACTGATTGCCGATAAAACTAACTATAACGGCATTTAGGGCCTATTAGCAAAAGTTTGGCACGCAATCTTTGAAAGTGATAGCCGCCTGAAAATTCTCATCGTCTACGGTGAATGCAAAAAAAAAACAATTTTTCGTGATGATCTCGCAAGTAGAATGATCATCGTTGTGTAGCACATTAGAAACGACGCGTGACTTTGATCAAGGACTTTTAATTGATAAAAAGAAATAGAAAAGAAAAGCACAGAGACGTCTATATATTCGCAATTTGTTAAATATCGGCCCGAAACATCTTGCAAACCAGTTTTCCTTCCCCTCTATTTTTTTTTCCTCTCTCTCTCTATGTGTGTGTGTAAAGCGAGAGCGTGAGCTCGATAAAACAAGCGCTCTATTGATATCTCGCTGTGACGTGCGCGCCACAAGGAGAGGAATTATTGCCGAGACCAAACGCGTGGACGTTTTGTCGGTTTTATCGGGCGCCACGTTTATTGAAACGTTCTTTCCAAAGGCGCACACTCGTTGTAATGCATTTTTTTTTTCGTAAGTAAAATTAAAAAAAATAACAAATTCAATTCATACGAAACACTCGTTGCAAAGCTCCGGGAAATACATCTACAACGAAAATCTGAGAAGAAAAGAAAAAAGTCTTACGCCGCGCACGCCTCGGAAAATCGCCGCTTGGCATTCCATTTCCTTATTCAAACATCTTCTCTGGGCGGCTCGCGAGTACAAGAGAAGGGAAGAAAAAAAAAAGCAAGTCTTATCTCGGCCGCCTGGAGCGTCTTCTTCTCAGGTGCACTGCGCGCCCGCGCCGTCACATTGTGTGCAAAGGGCCGGAAGTGCAGGCGCGCGCTCGTAATTATTCTTTCGCCGATCTTCTAGACTTAACTGCTTTTCCTTATTTTCCTTATATATACCTTCTTTTTAACGGCCGGGAACGCTCATTTCTATCGCTCGCGTCAGTCGTTGTTTAATAGCTCGATTGATTCGCCATTATTCAATATTTTTTCCATTGAAAAATTAAATCTCTCACGATTTTTAATTAAGCCGCAACTCCGTAAAGATAAATAAGTATCTCGCGTCTAAATGCATATATATTCTACAAGATGCAATAATCTCGCGAGTGCGAGTTTCCTCGTTAGTTTCCCGTCCTTTATCCCCCGTGCAATCTTTTTTCCCCCGCATTATTCCGCACACGCGTATACGACCGAAAAAAAAAGAAGTAAAGAAAGAAACGGCAAGTTTAATGTCCATTGTTGCCACGAATTAGACTCAACGTGGAGCGTATATCTCGCGGCAATCTAATTGCTTTTCTTCTTACTCGACTGATTTCGTCCGGTTTCGAGGTTTTATCGTAGCAGCAGGCTGCTCCTGCTGCTGCTGCTGCTGCTGCTATTGTGAATACCGTTGATGGTTTTAAATTTATTATTTTTCTCCGCTAATTCGTATACTTAGCAAGCGCATAATAAACAAAAATATATTACGTGACTAGGCACGCACTGTAAATTAAAAAAAAATCAATTTTTTTCCAACAAAATATCCAAGCACGGCGGCGGCGGCAACAAGCACTCGCTAATAGTAACATGCCACTCATAAACAGGTAGCTCGGATCAGATAAAGCGTGCACGCGGCTTGCATTATTAAATTAGCATTGGCATTGTCATTAAAATACCCTCGCATAAATCTCCGAAAGTTGCAGCAGCAGCAGCAGGCAGCCGAAATATCTACGAAATAATTTTCTTTCTTTTCTTTTTTTTTTTCGTTTCGAAAGTCTTATAGCCTGCGTCTATATAATTTATACTGGTTTTATTGCCGCGCCCTAATACGAATCACCGCGCGGCCGCGCGCGTATATATGTGCGTTTTATCGAGGGTGCGTGTCTTGCTTCGCCGCGGCCTACGCAATTGTACAGCGACACTTTAACGCGCGGGAGCCCACGCACGTGCAAGAAGCCCTTTTACGCTTTTTCATTGCTGTTTGTAGTGTCTTTGCGTTTTTTTTTCGTTTTGTTTGTTTTTTATTCTTTTTGGAAGGTAGTTTATAGGAAAGTCGTGGATGGATAATGATGTAAATTGATATAATACAACACGAGTACAATTGAATAAGTACACTTATTGTCGAATACGGACTTGTGACAATTATATTAAAATGAAAAATTATTAATGTTTTTTTATGTTGAAAATCAATGATTTAATTAGTTGGATATCCGATAGGTGCATCCTACTGTAGTATTAACACAAGTGAAACTTGTCTTTATAATGTATATGGATTTATTTACAATGATACTCCAACACTTGTGCTAAATGTAGTAAATACAGTCTAATGTATCATCAAACTGATATATTGCACTTAGCAAAAGTCAATAAAATCAGAATTAGAACACAAATGTTTATCTTCAAGCGAGCATATGACACTCTAAATTGTTATAATGTCTCTTGTTGTGTATTGAAACTCAAATGAAAAAGGGATAATTCTCGACCAAATGTCACAAACTAAATATGAAAATGTCTCAAGCCAATTTGGTTCAATTTAAATATAAAGCCCAATGCTGCATAATCTGGGGAAACACTGATTTGCTTTGTGCTTGCTGCCAAGCGTATCCACAATATTTCTTCAATTATTTAAAAAGTTTAAAGGAAAATTCAATTAAACAAAATTATGTCGAAACATTTCTTGAAGCTTAAAACCACACTTGTCGACGCATTTCTAAAATACGCTACAATACTCTCAAGAATCCAAATCCAGCCGCACGAATTTTGAAAGAAAAGAGACGCGAGAAAATTAGCCCCTTTCGCGTCAGAGCTAAAAGCGCGCGAGAGAGCAAGTCGAAAATTTATGGCCTCGCTCCGTTGGCGATCATTGAATCCGATAAAAGCGCGCATTATTTATCTCATTGTAGCAACCCATTCAGCGAACACCCGAGCTACGCAATTTTCGCCGCACATATCCATAATAACGATCTCTCTCTCACTCACTTTAACGTGATATTTCGTTGCGCCATCAAAACTTAGCTTTACGGCTAAAGGATTTTACCTTAAAAAAGGAGTATATATGTATGTGTGTATAAACTTTCGCTTTGGAGATAGGTGCGAGCGAACGCGCGCGTTTCGATTTCGTTGGCAAGTAGGCGGAAGTGAGTATTTACGAGGTGGAAAAACATGCAGCATCCAAGGAATTTCCTTGGGTCATTTGCATTGCCGCGAGAGAGCGTGGATTACGTATAGGCTTTATACACACTCGCAAAGTATATATATATACGTTTTAAGCTTTTCTGGGTTAAAGGATTGTTATCGCTAACGATTTATATATTGTTTTTTTTTATATTGTCGGTTCGTATTCGCATTTGAAAACTGTTAATTAAATACGTAAAAGGCCAAGTTCGCTATTGACATCTGAATAGTCGCGCGGTGCGTTCACCTTGAGTGCGTTTGCTGTCCTATTATCTAATCTTAATTAAGTCCTCCCTTACTTGTCTCTCTCTCTCTCTCTACTGCGAGCGCAAACGCGCGATTCATATACATACACTTTTCTGTCTCCTTACGCAACCGCGCGGCATTCGCGATTTCCTCTCGTCGATGGAAAAGAGAAAAGCTCGTCTGCTGCCCCCCTCCCCCTGCACGACAGAGTTTATCGACCGATCGATTCTTTACTTTACCCGGATGTCATTGCTTGATAATTAATGCTGGATATACGTCGAATTTACAATTTTTTTTCTTAGTTTTACTTTGATTTTCCAATCTTACTTTCTGTCTTTTTGAGTCTGGCAAGAAAGTTGTCTTTATCTTAATTACTGAACTTATTAACTTTTATATCTGTAATAAACCCATTTTTCATTTTACGAATTAAGAATTCATATTCATCGATAAGCAAGTAACATTTGCATTAAAATTATTATCAGGTACATTAATATGACACAGAGTTACAGAAAATGTAACTTCGTATTATTCTTGAATATAAATTTCATTTATTTCGGATTTCATTATGTACATAATTTTCACATTTTAATTAAAATGAGTACAAAAGGACAGAGGAAGCTCAAAAATCCAATATTCAAGTAATTAGAGCCGGACCAGTGATTGCAGAGATGATGGCTGCATCGCACACAATTTTTCACTTGTAAGCTTTCGTCGTTCTCCTCCATATTGATTTTCCACGCTTCGCACGTCACATTTTTAGACATACATCCTCTCAATATACCAAGACTCTGTTCCCCTTTGTTATTGACTTTATCTAAAAAATTACGAAAAATAAATCGTACTTGTAAATTAGTGGAACATGATATTTCGATAAAAACAATTCACTGCTCATTACTTACGTAGAATTGCAGTCACACAGTAGTACTCAGTTGAAAGATTGTAAAATTCAGACACATCTTGGTGTATAGGATAGCCTACGGGATCTAGATATTCTGCAAAAATAAAACATTACAAGAAAGAGCCACTTATTCCAAGGAACAAGTTTACGGCATGCGACAATTCAATAAAACGAAACGTACCCGAGGCTTTCAAAGGATCTGATAATGGAGATTTGAACGTACCGTTGATTGATCTAGTAAGCTCCTTAGAAAGTAATAGGTTACGGGGATTCGAACAATCCATTTGAAGGCTTCGTTTAGGATCCAAGTAACAAGTGTCGTGAAAATTCGAAAGACACCCGTAGCAGTACAATGAACTAGCTGAAATGAAAATGAATTATCAACAAATATTTCTGTCGCTTACAGAATGCAAATTTTTTTTTTTTCGTTACCTTGGTGTAACAATATGAACAGTAATGAAAATGTGATGAACATTGACGCAGTAAAGTACATGGTGATTGCGCGACGTTAAGCTTGCAACTGAAATATAAAGAACAAAAGTCGAGAGGTTAATTAAATCAAATCCATATGGCAGGTGTGTGGATATCTTATCTATATCGATCTGTTAAAATTCGAACATACATCCGTAAAATGTCCATATTAAACTTTGTTCGTCAGTATGGCGCGTCAGATAAAAAAAAAACTAACGAAATAAAAAAAAATTCTCATCGTCGCATCATCGCTTCCTTATTCTTTCTCAATCTTCATAACTTATCCCCGCAAGCGCAAAAATTTTCCTCTCACTCTCTCGCATTCTCGGAAGAAAACCTGATAAATTCAGCGAAATAAACTTGGCAAAGAGGAGGAAACAAAATCTCCAACACGATCGTCACTATAAGAGCGACCGGTTACGCAAGAAGATCTCGTTCTTTTATTTTTTTTTCTTTCTCAAAAAAATTTTTCTTCTCAGTTCTACCTTATCTACAGCGCGGTGAAAACGACCAGTGGAATTCAACGATCGCGCGCGCGAGCGCGGGGGGATTTAATCGACGAGTAATTTATTGTCGCGAGATGCCGAAGCCTGATTGGGACGTTCTCTCTCTCTCAGCACCGTGTAGATTCGTAATTATTCTCGTGTAGATGTTTGTTGCGGATGCTGAGAGGACGCTTGAGGAAGACGCATAACGCGCCGATGCGCTTGGCACTGTTTAATTGATGATTTGCCGATGAGCGAGGTGCTTTTTCAATAAGGAACTGTACATTAATAATCGACCAACGTAAGCTTGTCTTCTTCTTCTTCTTCTTCTTCTTTTTTCATTTTATCGATGATTTAATTTATTGAAAATTATATGAGCGTCATTTTTGTCGGATCGACCGAAAACATGTTTCCAAAGTGATAATTCATTTTGGTGCGTTGCAAAATTATGCAAGTTCGCGCCACTGAGTGATATATGGCAATTTGAATTTACGTAAGTAATACGCGATGCGTGAAATCAATTTGTTTCTACGATATTCTTAATGACACTGCAACTGCGTTCGTTTTATCATCAAGATTTTATCTAAAACTGTCAACCAATGTTTAAACCTACAAAAAAACCATTGATTAAGAAAATTTCACTCTCGCAAAAACCGGTTGAAAACCATTTTTTTTCCTGCAAAAAAAAACCATCACTAATTTCCATCGCGAGCAACCCCCTCGTAAAAAAAATCGAAAGAATCGTCCAATTTGGCAGAGCAGCGCAGACAGACGAAAAAAAAAGAGCAGCATCGCGTCGGATCCTGTCATTACAATCGGCAATACAAAAGGGCGTGGCAGCGAGTATCCCTGGGACGAGGGCCAATGCACTTTTCTATTGCGCAACGCCGACGACGACGACGTCGACGAGACTGAACACAAAAAGCATCGTTATATATCTCACTGCGGGATAATCAATTAACTGGCGAGATCGCAATTACCGCGGCTATTGCTCTATTTAATCAGTGAATTGTCGAGAGAGAGAGAGTGGGCGCACTAATGCATGCGCGCGCGAACATTACCCAATGAGTAGTATATAGTGCCTCGCTTTTATTAGGCGGACAGATTCATTCTTTTTTTTTTTTTTCAACGATTGTTTCTACGATGCTTGGCGGATTTATGCGCCGTTGTATAATACACTAATGTTGATCGATTGGACAGGCTCGTACGAATTATTAGGCTTTTATTGTTGTTTGGGAGTTTGCATTTGCAGAATAATGGCTCGCTAATTGTATGGGCTGGAGAGAGATCTTGATTGATATTCTCATTGATTTGATTTTGAAAGAGTGTTTTAACAGCCTAATCATTCGCATAAATTAGCTATTTAAAAATCGCAATAATCTTAATCTAATCTAATCGGTCACGCATCGTACTATTAGCAACTATATATAAAGCCACGATAATTTGACAAACAAAATTGAAAAAAAGGGATTATACGACTTGCAGCGAGCGAACGACTTTCGCAGCACAGTGTGTTATCGTCGCGTAAATTTCGCTGTTGGAGAATTTATTGGTACCACCAACTATATAAAGCGATCTAGAAAATTTGGCTCGCTGCAGCGGCGGCGGCAGCAGCATTCTTGTGGATAATTGACTGCCGTGTTCGTACTACCCCAGCAATTTGTTGGCAATTTTCCGCGCGTTCTTAATGAATTCGATCAGAATGCAGTTTGCCTAATTTTGCGCCAAACAAAAAAAACTGATTATAAAGCTTGCGAAGGGTATAAAAAAAATTGTTGCAGCCACGAGGCTTGTCACTTTTCATTTTCTTCGACCCAGTATGCGCGTGATATTTACATAACTATATAACGCCGAGAGAGAAAGAGAGAAAGAGAGAGAGAGTGTATGAAATGTTTTAGTCGACAAAGATTAACGGCCAAGCTCTAGGATTCCATGTCGAACGTCCCATGCTGAATTTATACGGTCCGATAATACGCTTCGATCGGTTTATAGACACGTTTATATTCAGCGACAATGTTTGCTCTCACTCGCTCTCGCGTTACGTGAGTATATACGTACATTTGTAATTTACATAACGGAACGAATATTACTTTTTTATATTTACTTTTTTTGAAACAAAAAAAAAAAGTACTTTTGCAAGGTGGAGAGTCTTCTGCGCTGACGTAAGCAGCTTGGAATAATCGTCTATCGAGAGTGAGTGAGAGAGAGAGAGAGAGAGAGAGAGAGAGAGAGAGAGAGAGAGAGAGAGAGAGAGAGAGAGAGAGA